>CAUYUJ010014694.1:162500-165000 GCA_963575745.1 Prorocentrum cordatum
TAGTATCCGCAGGAGGCAGCTGTACACTGCACCATGCCTGGCCAGGGCCATCCTGAGCCCTAGGATGATATAAAGACCCTCCGCTTCGGCCGGGAGGGCGTATGCACCATCTGTCAGGACACAGGATGGGCCTGGCTGGGCACGGTGCTATTGCAGGGAAAGGCATTGACAGACATATTTTGGGGTCCCTTTCGGGTGGCCGGCGCGCTGGGCTGGACCCCCAAGGGGAGTCCCTTTGGAAAAAGAACCAAAACCAAACCAGTAGGGTCTAGCATGCCAGGCACCCCTGTGATAAATCAATAGGGAACGATGGACCTAGTTGCCTTCTGTCCATCCCGCCACCATGCCCGGGTCGTGGACAGGAGGCTTCTTTGGAGGCCTCTTTGCGTCTTTTTGGGAGTCTCTTCGGGGGTCTCTTGTAAGCCTCTCGGGGGGGCTCCTGGGGGTCCCTTCGGGGTCTCTTGGGGACCTCTCGGGGCGTCTTGGGCCTTGTGTGGGGCCTCTTGGGGCGATCTTGGACGCTCTTGAGTCGAGAATGCTAACATGATTTGGCTTGTTTGGGCGGCTGAAGAGGCCCCTGTCCCTGGCAGCTATTGGGAAGCACATTGCAACTCTGAACTCTCAACCACGGTGCCGAGGCCTTTGGGAAAGGCACGCGACGTGGCCAAGGAGTGCCCGAGAGCGCCCAGAAACGCAAGGGAGCGCCCAGGAATTCTTGGGATTCCGGGGCTCGGGGCCCCTGAGGAGTATTCAGACGACTTAGTGGCCGAAGAATTCGAAGTGGCAGGAGGACACTTCGGGCTGTGATAGGACCAGAATAAGATGCTCCACACCGTTTCTGAACGCTTTCAAGGCATCCTTCCGACCCGCCGGATCTCAGGGATCCCCGATTTGCCTCAGTCCGATTTCATCCCGGCCCTGGCTTCATCTTACTTTCGTTTTCGGACCTCGGACGTCGCTTGTCCCGCATCGGGGCTCGGCTCTTCGGCCCGAACTCCGAAGGTCCGTGACACATAAGTCCATCTCCATCTTGATGATACGGGGAAAGGCCGCCCGGACGCCTACCTCTTTGCATGCAGCGACTTCGGACTTCGTGCGGGAGGAGGAGGAGGAGGAGGTGGAGGAGGAGGAGGAGAAACATCATCTGGGTATGGACGCGGGATCTTGGCCTGCTGCTCTGGGGGCCGCGGCGCCTCCTGGCGCCCCGCAGGGGCGCGCCCAGTTCGACATCAGGCACGCGCTGACACCAGTTGCGGACGGCGCCCCTCCCTTAGAGCATCTCTCGCCCCTCCTCCGTGGGAGGAGGAGGAGGAGGAGGAGGAGGAGGAGGAGGAGGAGGAGGAGGGGGAGGAGGAGGAGAGGAGGGGGAGGAGGAAGGAGGAGGAGGAGGAGGAGGAGGAGGAGGAGGGTAAGGAGGAGGGTAAGGAGGAGGGGGAGGAGGAGGAGGGAGGAGGAGGAGGAGGAGGAGGAGGAGGAGGAGGAGGAGGAGGAGGAGGAGGGGGAGGAGGAGGAGGAGGAGAGGAGGAGGAGGAGGCGGAGGCGGAGGCGGAGGCGGAGGCGGAGGCGGATGCGGAGGAGGAGGAGGAGGAGAGGAGGCGGAGGAGGCAGGAGGAGGAGGAGGAGGAGGCGGAGAAGGAGGAGGAGGTGGAGGAGGAGGAGGAGGGGGAGGAGGGGGGGAGGAGAGAGGAGGAGGGAGCAGGAGGAGTAAGGTGAAGAGGAGGAGGAGGCGGAGGAGGAGGCGGAGGAGGAGGAGGAGGGGAGGGGGAGGGAGGAGGAGGAGCGGAGGCGGAGGAGGAGGAGGAGGAGGAGGAGGAGGAGGAGGAGGAGGAGGAGGAGGAGGAATATTGATTATACTCGCAATACTACTAATTGTACAATCCGTTTTAGCACAACTAGTAATAACAATCATATTTACAAATGAAGGAGGAGGAATAGTAATACTGACAATGATACTAATGATAAAAGAAAAGGAGGAATAGGAGGAGGAGAAGGAGGAGGGGCCAGGGGGGGGAGGAGGGGGAGGAGGAGGAGGAGGAGGAGGAGGAGGAGGAGGAGGAGGATGAGGACCAGTGTAAACCTAAGAGTCATCAACGATGTTGGAGTAAACCTTCCCTCGAAGCTCCCTCTGCATAGGCCCCTACAACGATTCATTTCCATTGATGGAACTGTCTCGTTGGAAGACACCCGTGTGAAGACCCTGAAGCATGCCAAAACATTGTTCGAGGCCATTCTTATGACTTCATCACAGGGAATCGACGTAACTGTTGCACCCGCATCGTCCTGAATCCTTCCAACACGCATGTTCTGGCACACTGATGATGGGAATCCGTGAAATTCTTGTTTTTTTAAACGAATGTGCGAGGCGCTAAGGCGAGAGCGACATTTCGAAAACCACACGCCCTCAATCCGTGAAGCTTTTTTTTACACGAATGTGCGCGGCGCCAAGGCGAGAGCCACGTTTTGAAAACCACCCGCCCTCAATCCGTGAAGCTCTTGTAAT
>CAUYUJ010014694.1:170000-190000 GCA_963575745.1 Prorocentrum cordatum
AAGGGACCGGCTTCGATCCGAGAGATCCCCGAGGCCCGAGCTGCCGTCGGACTGCCCCGTGAAAGCACGGGTGAGCCGCGGAGATCGTTGGAGCGGGATGTGCGCGCGTTCGCGCGTGAGCTTCCCGCGTGAAGCTGGGACACACCTCAAGAAACCGTGTGCTTGTCGTCAGTGTGCCTCGGGCTTCTTCGCCGCGCGCGCTGCGCGGCGACTTCCCGCGTCCGGTGAAGAAGTTGCTGCGTCCAGGGTGCTCTGGGACCCCCCCCAGTCGAATTCCGCGCGCGGGTTTCCAGGTCTGGATTTCTTGCCTCCTCCTCCTCCTCCTCCTCCACTCTCCTCCTCCCTTCCTCCTCCCTCCTCCTCCTCCTCCCCTCCTCCTCCTCCTCCCCTCCTCCTCCTCCTCCTCTCCTCCTCCTCCTCCTCCTCCTCCCCCCCTCCTCTCCTCCTCCGCCTCCTCCTCCTCCTCCTCCTCCTCCTCCTCCGCCTCCTCCTCCTCCTCCTTCTCGCGGCCGCGTCCGCGCTGCAAAAGGTCGCGCGCAGGGGCCCCCGTTTTCCCGGTGCAGCGCGCCGCGCGCCGGCGGCCCACGCGAGCCAGCGCGTGAGGTCGCTGTGCCATGATGCGTGGGACCCGCCGCTGTTCGCTTGGCGTCGCTCGGACGTGTGCGTTTTTCCTTTCGGCGAGGGCCATCGAGGACCATCCTTGATCATGTCGCGAAAAGCCCACGCACGAAGCCGAAGAAAAGCACGGGGAATGGACGTCCGAGCGATGGCCCGTTCGTTGCTCGGGTCGGCCGAGCGCGGGCGTTCAGGCTCGAGCGCCGCCAGTGGCCAGACGTCGGCCGGCATCGGGCGGTCCGCGCCGTTGGCGAGCCCCTCTGCGGCGCATGCGGTAGCAACTAACCCATGGGAGCCTCGCGTGTCCTCGAAAGTGATTTTTTCGAGTGCATCAGCGTGCGCGAGCGTCTGGTACGTGATGGAAGGGCGCACGACGTCGACTGAGCGTTGATCTGGCGTCCATGACCGTCGACTAGCGTCGATTAGTGACGGTTAGCGTCGGTTCGCAAGAGCCAGCAGGATGACGTGGGAGGCTCCCATTGAGTTGCCACAGAAGGTGCACCCGAGCCTCCCCCGTGTCAGAAGAGCAGGGGGGAGAGGACGGGGGGTGAGCCCTGGGCCCCTGCCATTCGCGCGCATTTGACACTCCATCTGATCCTCTGGCCCTCTCCTCGTCTTCCTTGTTCCCTCCTTTATTAGGTCCCCCCTCCTCCCCTCCTCCTCCTCCTCCTCCTCCTCCTCCTCCTCCTCCTCCTCCTCCTCCCCCTCCTCCTCCTCCTCCTCCTCCTCCTCCTCCTCCCCCCTCGAGAGTGCCTTTGTATCCTCTGGCGTGTAGCGGCCGCTACCCAGGCCCAACCCCTGCAGCGCCCCCTCTCGGGCAGCGACAACGATCGCACGTCGGGGGGACGGGCTGGTCACCCCCCCGCACATGCTGGTGCTCGCGCGCGTTCTATGGCGACCGCAGCGCCCCCCTCCCCCCCTGCCGTTACCCGGGGCCTCAGCCCCCCCCCCCCTTCTTGGGGTACGACTGCTATTGACAATCGCAGAAGAGCAATCTTCTCCTCGCCTCCTCCACCTTCTCCCGTCCCTGAGACCAGGCGTTTTCGCCCAGTTCCGGGCCCTGGGACCCTCACAGATCTATCCGGCTCGAAAAATGATGCAGAAAGATTGGGTCTGGCGCTCGTGATGCTTCGTCGGATCTCAGGGGTCTCCCTCCCGTCCTCCCTCCCCTCCTGTTGGGGTGGACGACAGGGGGGTTTGGGGAAATGGGGTTGCGAGCTCGACGACATGCAGGTTTGTACTCCACCGTCGGGTACTCTCGATGCATGCTCGCCTCTGGCGCCAGGAGGCGCCTGAACAACTCTGTACACGCAGCTAATTCGCCACCCCTTTGCGAACCTCCTTGTCGTCGAGCTCGATCGTTTCTCCTTTCCTTCCTCCCCGTCTTCCTCGTAAGCTCGAACACGCTCTGGCGGGGGATTCGTTTCCAGTACATCTTCTTTGTACGTGTTGTTCATGCCTCTTTTTTATGTCTGTGCTTTGCGCATGTTCACACTGTATATACTTGCTGCATGTTTTCTGTTGGCTGTCAACTGCACCTGTTCGCTATATATATATATATATATATATATATATATATTAATACATATTCATACACACACGCCATTCCCGTTTGTTCGTTGTGTACCTCCTTCATGCCTGTCCTTCTTTTCTGTCTGCGCTTGTGCCTATCGTGTGCGTCAATCATGTGTGACTGCTTTCTCCCCTGCCCACCAGAGGACTGCTTCCACCGTTCCAGGGCTGGGACCAAGTTCAACCTCGTGCTGGAGTGCTCAGAGGATCATTCATGCCGAGTGTTGTTGGTGGTGGTGGTGACAATGAGGGGCAATGGTGGTAATGACGACGGTGACCATGATGTCGGAGGAGGAGGGGGGATCGGCAGCGCTTGCTTTCGCTCCTCCTCCTCCTCCTCCTCCTCCTCCTCCTCCTCCTCCTCCTCTCTCTCTCCCCCTCCTCCCGCCTCCCCCCTTCCTCCTCCACTGTCCCTCCTCCACTGTCCCTCCTCCACTGTCCCTCCTCCTCCCTCCTCCCTCGCCCCTCGTCCTTTGCTCCGTCTACCCCCTCCCTCGTCCCTCGTCCCTTCCCCTTCCTGCCTTCTTCGTCGCACCTCCCTCCCTCCCCCCTCGTCCCCGAGCGTGGCCGCTGGAGGGAGGAGGAGAGCCTGGGCGGGCTGCACTCCTGCCGCCCTGGCCAGGCTCGGTGCCGCGCTGGCTCTGGCCGCCTCTCCTGCCGCCCGGGTCCGAGGCGTGGCGCAGCGGAGACCCGTGCCGAGAAGCACCCTGCTTGCCTCCAGGGTGCCCTGGGTTTCTTGGGCCTCGATGGCTTTGCTGCGGCAGGCGTGACGCTCCCACACCAAAAAAGCGATGGACGTCCCGGGGTCTCAGGGCGGGGTCTCTTGCGGAAGGCTTCCTGTGGACTGGCCTTCGCTGTATCCGGTGCCGGTCTTCGCAACCAAGGCTGTCGTTGCGCCTTCCCTGGTGGCCAGGGAGCCTGGCAGGGGTGGCGCGGTGCCGACTGTTTCCGGGAGGGCCCGCGGGCCTAAACCAGAGAGGGCCCCCGCTTGCCCCTCCGTGGCTTGGACGGGCGTCTGGTGGGCTGCCACGGGAGGACGCTCGGCGGGACGAGGCCTCGTCTGCCCCCCCCTGCCTCTGGCTCCCCTCCGCTTCCCCCCTAGGGCGGGCTGCCGACCGCCGCCAGCCGATGCCCCTGCCGCCACCGTCGCTGCCACGCCGACGCGTCGCCGATGCGTCGCCGACGTCGGCGATGCATCGACGATGCGTCGGCGATGCGACGTGATCCTCCGACCCCAGCTGCTCGGACCCTACTTGGGAAGCCTCGACGCCGCCACTCTCCCGACGCGACCCTCGCCCCTCCGCCGCGCTCCGCCACCCCTGCCGCCACTGCCACGGCCACGCGCCTCTGCTCCCTCCCGCCCCGCAACGGGTGCCCGCAGGACTTCACGCTGACGCACGTCTTCGTCGCGGGCCCCGGCCCGCGCAGCTCGGAGCCGGTGCCGGGCCCCGCCCCTCCCTCGGAGGCGTCCAGGATGACGTTTTCGTTGGCTCTCAAGATCAAGTCGTTCTGCTCCTCGTGGGGTTGTACTTTATCTCAGTTCTCCGTTGTTGGCGGTTTGGTAGCAATTTCTCCAATGATGTCCTGAGCATTACTTTGCAGGCTCTCTCCCCCCACTTTAGGGCGCCTGGCTAAACGTGGCGGACAGAGCGTGGAGATCAAAACAAGTTTCGTTGGCTCGTGGAGTTTTCTCGCTTCGGTATTCTCTCCAGCAGCTGCGCCTCGTCGAGAGCGTTCCAGGGGTGCCCGGGTCGTCCCGAACGGCCGCGGGAGGCCCGAGGTGTGGCCCGAAAGTCACCAGGCGTCGAGGAGGGGGGTCGGCGCGACGAAGTGGGTGCATTGCCGTTTTTGATACATGCTCCGCGTGCGGATCATGTGTTACAAATGCAGGGATTTAATATTAATAACAACGATGAGTTCATGCATAAAATTATTCCCGAATTAATCATATATTAGAAATCAGATATTGTTTTAAGATCCAATGTATTAAAACCTGCCCTGTACGGAAAACGATTGGGACGAAGGCCGGCATCTGTTCCTGTCCGTTTTGAGCAGGAATCGCCGACGGTGTCGGCGCGGGCGTTGTCCATTTGAGACGAGATGTCGCCTACCCAACAGCGGCCGCTGTCGGTTTTGGACAGCATTTGCCGTTGAGCATCGCGCCTGCTGTTTCTGTAACCGCTTGGGGCGTGCCACGAGGGGGGTGAGGAGCATGGGTGTGCATATACGATCCGAAATTCTGGCCCCCCCCCCTCCTCAATGCTAATGGGATCAGGCCCCCTCCCCCCCGCTGGATGGGTACCCCCGTGAGCCTCGCGAAGGCCTCGCGAATGGGATCACCCCCCCCTCCGGTGGTCATGGCTCTGTGGGCGTGGCATGGCGGTGGGTGCTGGTGTCCCCTCTTCGCCCTGTGAGTGTGGGGTGGTTCGTCGTCGTCGGCGTCGGCGTCGGCGTCGGCGTCGGCGTCGGCCTCGACGTCGTCGTCGTCGTCGTCGTCGTCGTCGTCGTCGTCGTCGTCGTCGTCGTCGTCGGCGTCTCTTTTTCTGGCTGTTGTTGTTGTTGTTGTTGTTGTTGTTGTTGTGGTTGTGGTTGTGGTTGTGGTTGTGGTTGTGGTTGTGGTTGTGGTTGTGGTTGTGGTTGGTTGTGGTTGTGGTTGTGGTTGTGGTTGTGGTTGTGGTGGTTGTGGTTGTTGTTGTTGCTGCTGCTGCTGTTGCTGCTGCTGTTGTTGTTGTTGTTGTTGAACATTATTACTTCTAAAGAAATATTATTGTTGAGACCCCTGGTGCGCGACCCCCCTCCAAAACCTAGGCCGCAGCCTCATTTCCTTCATTTTCTAGCGAAAGCTTCAGAAAAGTGGATTGTGTCCGGATCCGGTTGTTTTGTTGTAATCCGTTTTCCCTTGCAAAAAACACTATAAAATGAAAATTCTTGTTCTACTTGATCAAATTGCAAGAATCCCTTGCAAAAAATAAGGTAAAGTGGACATTCGTGCGCGCAAGACGAAATCCTTCCAAAACCTTAGGTTTCGTAACGATTTTAACATAAAAACATCAAAAACCCAATGGTTTTTTAAGAAAAAATTGTCAAAATGTCCTTCCGCGCGCGCTGTCCGAATCCCACAAAACCAATGGTTTTTCAACATTTATGTTACATGAGCTCGCGCGAGCTACTTTTTCTTGTTCTAACATAATCAAATTTCAATAATCCCTTGCAAAAAATAAGGTAAAGTGGACATTCGCGCGCGCAAGACGAAATCCTTCCAGAACCTTAGGTTTCGTAGCGATTTCAACATAAAAACATCAAAAACCCAATGGTTTTTCAAAAAAAAATGTCCAAATTTCATCCCGCGCGCGCTGTCCGACTCCCACAAAACCAATGGTTTTTCAACATTTATGTTACATGAGCTCGCGCGAGCTACTTTTTCTTGTTCTAACATAATCAAATTTCAATACTCCCCTGCAAAAAAAAGTAAAGTGGACATTCGCGCGCGCAAGACCAACAAAAAACACGACGATCTCAGGAACTTGCCCCAAAAATGTGACCAACTCCGCTCTCTCTGTCTCTCTCTCTGTCTGCTCTCTGTCTCTCTCTCTGTCTGTCTGTGTCATGTATTGTATGTCACAATTGCAGGATGCTGGGCACACGCGCGCCCCGAATAAGTGACCAAGTTCTGTGGGTGTGTACCCCACGCCAGTGTAGTAGCCACGGTCGTCCGCACGCCACGAAGTGAAGTGTCCCAACGTCATAGGGCGGGAAGCTGGGTTTGGGTGGTCGCGAAGAGTCGTTTGGATATTTGGTAGAGCTTGAACTGCCCCCCCACGAAGTGGGGGTATTGTCTCGCGTCGCATGAAAAACCCTGGCACTGGTGAGAACACTGAGCGTTCGGGTAAAATGATTGTTGTTGTTGTTGTTGTTGTTGTTGTTTGTTGTGAACATTATTAATTCTAAAGAATAATTATTGTTGGGCCCCTGGTGCGCGCCCCCCCTGCGCCGCCTAGGCCGCAGCTACATTTTCATCATTTTCGTGAGGAAGCCTCAGGTAAAACGATGTGATCCAGATCCGGTTGTTTTGTTGTAATCCGTTTTCCCTTGCAAAAAACACTATAAAATGACATTTCTTGTTCTAATATAATCAAATTTCAAGAATCCCTTGCAAAAAATAAGGTAAAGTGGACATTCGCGCGCGCAAGACGAAATCCTTCCAAAAGCTTAGTGTTCGGAGCGATTTTAACATAAAAACATCAAAAAACCAATGGTTTTTCAACAAAAAAATGTCAAAATCTCATCCCGCGCGCTCTTGCGGATTCGTAGGAAAACCAACACTTTTTAAACATTTCTGTCAAACGGGCTTTTGCGAGCAACTTTTTCGAACTTCTGCGACAACGGTTGCGCACCTGCCAGGGCCATCATCCCTGTCAAATAACACCATGCGGGACACATTCGTTTTTTCATTGCGCGCGCACGCCGAAATCTCCAAAAACCATTGGGTTCTGTGGGTGTGTACCCCACGCCAGTGTAGTAGCCACGGTCGTCCGCACGCCACGAAGTGAAGTGTCCCAACGTCATAGGGCGGGAAGCTGGGTTTGGGTGGTCGCGAAGAGTCGTTTGGATATTTGGTAGAGCTTGTAATGCCCCCCCACGAAGTGGGGGTATTGCCTGGTGTCGTATGAAAACCCTGGCACTGGGGAGAACACCACGCGTTCGGGTAAAATGATTGTTGTTGTTGTTGTTGTTGTTGTTGTTGTTGTTGTTGTTGTTGTTGTTGTTGTTGTTGTTTTCGTTTGTAGCAAAGAATGAAGTGACAACGCCAACGTGCAGGGCCACTTTGGGTTCGGGAGGGGCTCTGGTTTCCGGACCGCTTCGTGGATCCAGGTCGGGGAGCCCACGTGGCCGAGGCTCGCCGCGGCCAGAGGAGCCCCTTCGGCCCTTCGGCGGTCTGCACGGCGGTGCGACGACGGCATGCTCCTTGGCCCCCCCCGGCGTCCGCGCACGTGCCTCCGGCCACGGTGCGCCGAGGCACCCTCTCCCTGGGCCCCCGCTCCTCCGGCGCGTCCGAGCCCCGCCTGGGGTCCCTGTCGTCGCCGGGGCCTGCACTGGCGGGGCAGGTCCCGGCGGCGGCCGCGGCGGCCAGGCAGAGGCCCGTCGCCTCGAGGAGGGGGGGGGGGCCCTCCTCGAGGCGACGAGCCTCATCCTCGAGGAGGGGGGGGGGCCCTCCTCGAGGAGGAGGGGGGGGGGCCGTCCTCCAGGGGGGGGGGCCCTCCGGGGGCAGCGCGAGGGGCGGAGGGGCTCCATGGGGGGGAGGTCGCGCCGAGCCCCGCGTCGCCACTCGACGGCGGCCAGGTGGGCCCAGGAGCGCGAGGCCTCGCCATCGGGGGCCGGGTCGCCGACGTGTCGGCGGTGTATCGCCGACTCCTGGTCGATGGTCCCCCCCCCCCCTCCCCCTCTTCCTCCTCCTCACCTCCTCCTCCTCCTCCTCCTCCTCCTCCTCCTCCTCCTCAGTCCAGAGGTGAGTCAAGGACAGAAAACGCGCACACACACACACACACACTTGCGGAGGCCTGTGAACACTGCTTCCCCCCGGTGCCGCCAGGGGGTGTCTGGCGCCGGCCAAGGAGATCCGCGCGGACCTTCGGAAAGTCTATGCATGTGCAGTTGTTGGAGAGGCCTTACGGCCGGTGCGGCCGACCCTGAAGGACGACGACGACGACGACGACGACGATGCTGACGTGGGTCAGAGGCCTCAGAAATGCTTCTTGGGGCCTTTTGGGCGCCTCTAGGGGGCCTGCTGGGAGGCTCCTTAGGGCTTCTTGGGGCTTCCTGGGTGCATCCTGGGTGTTTCTTGTGTGTGTGTGTGTGTGTGTGTGTGCGTGTGCGTGTGCGTGTGCGTGTGCGTGTGCGTGCGTGCGTGCGTGCGTGCGTGTGTGTGTGTGTGTGTGTGTGTGTGTGTGTGTGTGTGTGTGTGTGCAGTTATTTCCCTTCCAGGGAGGGGGGAGCGGGTTGCTTTTCTGGTTTCGATCTTTCGAGTTATGCTGTTCAGCCTTGATCACCAGAAATACTTTCGAGCACCAAGGAAGTACCAAAACTTGAGGGTTTTCACATGTCTGGCACTGACTGAGGATCGGCAGAGTGATCATCACGAGAAGAGCAAGGATCAGGATCATGAGAATTGTTTTCGCTTCGCGAATCCCCACCAGCCCATCCAGAAACGATGCCCAGAGGAATTGCCTCGATCAGAGAAGTGGGCAGCACACAGAGGAAGCCATTATGAGACATCTTGGGATATCTTGAGCCATCTTGGAGGTCATTTTGGGCTCTCCCAGACGCTCTTGGAGTCATCTTAATCCGTGCCCCCCCCCAAGAGGCCTCCATGTGGCTAAAACCTGTGTAGAATCAATGATTAGGCATTCTCGCCGAGGCCTCTTGGAGCATCTTGGGTGCATCTGGGGGGGCTCTTGGGGCCTCTTGGGGGTCTCTTGGGGGCCTCCGGGGGGCCTCTTGGGGGCCTCTTGGGGCCATTTTGGGGCCATCTTGGGACCTCTTGGGGCTTCCTGGGCGCTTCTTGGGGCCATCTTGGAGGAGATCGATCAAACAAGAGGGGGGGTTTAATTAGCGTCCCCCCTCGGAAGCCCCTAAAATCGCCTCTTGGACCCCTCTTGGAACGCTCTTGGAGTGCTCTTGGGCGCTCTTGGGGCCGTCTTGGGGCTCTTTTGGGGCTCTCTTGGGGCCCTCTTGGGCCATCTTGGAGCCATCTCCAGGCCTCGGATGGCCATCGGAAGCGAAAAGGCGAGAAAGCAAAAATCATTGATTTTCCTTAGGTTTTGGGACGATTTTGGCCTCTTCGGGGCCTCCTTGGGGAGCTGTTTGGCCACTTGGAGTTATCTTGGGGCCGTCTTTGGGCTTCTTGGAACCATCTTAGGAGCCATCTCGAGCGATCTTGCGCTATCTTGAGCCATCTTGGAGCTCATCTTGGGTTCTCTGAGGCGCTCTTGGAGCCGTCTTGGGCCATCTGGGACGCTCTAACTACCCGCGGCCCCCCCCGTCCAGGTCCAGGGGAGGGGGTAGGGGGAGGGGTAAACCCCTCCCCAAGGGGGAAGAGGGAGGGGTGGAAGAGGATCTGCTCTAGACCACCTACGCCCAGAGGGCTGGTGGGATTGGCATGAGGAGGGTGAGGATCAGGAGCGTGAGGCAGGACGGCGAGGGTGAGGAGAGCGAGAATCAGGAGAGTGAGGATCATGAGGGTGAGGATCAGAAGGGCGAGGGCCATGGCCTCCTTCGCCTCCTCCTCCCCTCCTGCCTTCTGCTCCTGCCTCCTGCTTTTGCCTCCTCCTCCTCCGCCTCCTCCTCCTCCTCATCTTCTCCCTCCTCCAACTGCTGGGGGCCTCCGCTGGCGAGTGATCCAGCAGCCTTGCGAGGACGTCTCGAGCCAGAGCCCCGGACGGGGACACGCATCGGGCGCGCCTGGCGCGCGCGCGCGCGAGGCGCTCCCCAGCAGTGGTCCCTGGGGGCGCGGCGGGCCCTGGCTTTCTCACCCGCGGGGGGGGGGTGACTCTGCGAGGGTGTCTCGAGAGAGAGCCCCAGACTGGGGCGCGCCCGGTGCGCTCCTCGGAAGTGAATGGGCCCTGGGGGCGCGGCGGGGCCTCACTTTTTCACGCGCCAGGGGGGTCGATTTTGCGAGGGTGTCTCGAGCGAGAGCCCTGGACGGGGACCCGCCTGGCGCGCCTGGTGCGCCCCGGTGCGCTCCCCGGAAAGGATCCCTGGGGCGCGGCGGGTGCTGGCTTTCTCACGCTCCCGGGGTCAGGGTGGCGTGAGTTCCGCAGAAACCCCTTCAAGTTTCCAAGACGAGGAGCGGGAGGCTGGAGGAGGAGCGGGAGGGTGCGCAGTGTGCAGCAGGGCACGGGAGTGGTGGGCAGAGCGCGAAGGGCGGGTAGTTGTGGGAAGGGCTCGACGGGGAGCAGGCAGCGAGGGCGCTGGGAGCACAGGCAAGTACGGCGGATGTGGGCGACGGCGCAGGCGGAGGATGATTCGGGGGGGGGCGATACGCTTAGGGGGGGATGCGCCGCCCTCCAATCGCCAAGTGTTTGCCCATGGGGGCCCGATCGATTCCCGCGCCCCGCCCAGGAGCGTGTGGTTTCGCTATCGGGGGCCTCTCGCCGACCTGTCGGAAGGGTATCGCCGCTCCGCTCCTCGGAGGCGGAGGAGGAGGAGGCGGCGGAGGCGGAGGAGGACGGGGAGGCGGAGGCGGAGGAGGAGGAGGAGGCCGGCGGACGGAAGGTACGCAGCGGCCTCGTCTGGGTCTGCGACACGCTGCCCGAGGCGGGGCCCCAGAGCCGCTCGCGCGCCTCCCCTTGCCCGGGAGGCCCCCCCTCGCCGTGGGCGAGGGCCGAGGCTCGAGGCTCGAGTGCCTCGAGGATCGAGGGCCCCCCCCGCCCCCTCGCCGCCCCCTCCCCCTCGAGGATCGAGGAGCGAGATCCTCGGGGGCCGAGAGCCTCGAGGATCGAGAGCCTCGAGCGAGGCCCGCGTCCTCGCACTCGCCCCATCAGGGGGCGAGTGCGCACCAGCACGAGAGGGCCACGCGGGGCGCTCCCCGGGCGGGGCCCTCGCCCGCGATGGGCTGGGAGGAGCCGCGGCCTCCCCTCTCGGCGGGGGGGGGGGGCGGCGGTAGGGCGGGCGGAGGGTTATGTCGGGCGTGTCCCCCTGCAGGGGGATTTTCGACGAGAAATAGAAGATTCCCCCCAAAATGCCCCCTAAAAAGGCCAACAACTATTCAAACAATACTCCCCAGACTGTGTTTGGATTCTTTTTTTGTTTTTTTTGGGGGGATTTTTTGTTTTTGTCGACAATCCCCCTGTAGGGGGACAGGCCCGACTTACGCGGAGGGCGGCGGAAGCGAGACGAGGCCGCCGCCGGCGGAGGGGCGGCGGGGGGGCGTCGGGAGCCTCGAGGCGGGGGTCAGTGCAATTTCTCGGAGTTTCCGCGCGAGCTTCTCGGAGCGGCGCTGGATCCGCCTCGGCGCGCGGAGGCGCCGCCGGGGGCGGGCCGCCAGAGGCGCCGCCAGGGGGGGGGGGGGCAGCACCGAGCCGAGAAATCCGAGCGGACATCCGAAAGTGCATGCTTCTGGCACCGTCGGAAGCCCTGAGGCGGGGGTCCGTGCAGACGGGGGTCAGCCAGAGCGCCCGAGCTTGCAGGATCCTGCAGGGCCAGGGTCGCATTTGCCCGGGCTCGGGAGCGGTCGGGGTTCTGCGTACGAGGCAAAATTCACCACGGCGCGAGTGGGCCTCGGCTCCCAGCAGACTCGCTCCCCGCAACCTGGGCCCGCCGGTTCTGGGGCGGCTGCGGCGCGACGATGGGGTCCGAGCAGATGGGGTCGGAGGATCGCGCCGCATCGCCGATGCGTCGCCGATGCATCTTCGACGCATCGCCAAGGCGGCTCGGTGCGGAGCCATATTTTCTCCACGCCAACGCCGATGCGTCGCCGACATCGCCGGTGCATCGCCGATGCATCGGCGATGCATCCTCGATTCATCGGCGATGCGGCGCGATCCTCCGGGCCCCTGTGTTCGGACTCAGTCTTGCCTGCCCGGGCTCCCGCTGCCCGGCATCCGAGCTCGAGTTGTCGCGGGCACCGGGCGGGTCGAACAGATCGAGGCGTTTTTTTATAGTTCCAGGCATCGGGTTCTGCCGAAGCAAATCGATGCCGCCAGTTAGTTCATATTTTTGGCCTCCAGATGTCGGATTCGGGCCTCGGGACCGTCGAAACACAGCTCGGGACGAGACACCACCCGTGACGAAGGGGTCGAGAGGCCTGGGCGTCCAGCAGGCCCTCAAGAGGGCCCCGAAGGCTCAAACAGATTCTCATGCTGCGTGTTTTTTCAGCACCCATGTTTGTATCGGTATTTGGCGTGCATGCCTCTTGTTACGGTACGCAGGGTAGCAGCTGTTTTTTTGCCGGATTTTCGTGTGCACAAGGCAAACGGGGGGCACAGTCTTCGGCGAAACGTATCAGACAGGGATCGGGTTTTGCTCAGAGCTGCTCGTGCAGACTCCCAGCGCTGGTCCCCACCAGTGCTGGGCCCAAGATTGGCCTGGCCAGTGGCGGTGTACATGTATAGATCCCGTCGCCCTAGATCGGAGGGGAATTGGGGGTCGAGGAGAAGGAGGAGGAAGAGGAGGAGGAGGAGGAGGAGGAGGAGGTGGAGGAGGAGGAGGAGGCGGAGGCGGAGGAGGAGGAGGAGGAGGAGGAGGAGGAGGAAGAGGGGCGGAGGAGGAGGAGTAGGAGGAGGATGAGGAGGGGGAGGAGGAGGAGGAGGAGGAGGAACAAAAATAATAAGAATACTAGTAAGAAAAGAAGACTAATCATAATACTATGAAGACGAAGAGTAGTAATACGAAGAAGACGAATCATAATAATCATACGACTACGCAGAATGATAATACTAATGATACGAAACATAGCAATAAGCCTAATAATACGAAAAATAACAATACTACTATTCAGGTTAATACTGATTAAAAGAGTAACAATAAGAAGACCACGACTGTTAATAATACTGATGACATGAGTACTATTCAGAAGAAGAATAACACTCACAAGAATACGAATACCAATAATAATGCGACGAATTATAATAATTTTAAGAGTTATAGTAATCATACGAAGAGTAATAGTAATACTAATGATAATAATAATATTGAGAAGAAGAATTTTCATAATTATAAGACTAACAAGGGTAATACCACTAATAATAATTTGAGTAATCAGAATAATATCACGAAGCATACGAATACTAATATTACCGATAAGAATAATAACACCACTACCAATCATACGAATAATAATACTAATAATAATAAACATAAGCATGCGACTAGTAGGGCGACTACTCATACGAATAATAATAATAATCATAATATTAAGAAACATAACACGAATACTAATACGATTAATACTAACTGCACTGCTAATAATCATAAGAATAAGAATGCGAAGAGCAATACTACTAACACTAAGACTAAGAAGAAGACGAATACGAGGAGGAGGAGAAAGGAGGAGGAGGAGGATCGAGGGTTGAGGGTCGAGGGAGGAGGGGGAGAAGGATCGAAGGTCGAGGGTCCAGTTTCGAGGATCGAAGGTAGAGTTCCCACGTGAGGGGCCGACCCTTCACGCTGGCGGGCTCGACGGTCCGCGCGCCCTCTGCGTGCCCTGTCCCAGCTCCTCTGGTGTCCTTTCATGTGCCCGTTGCTGGACTCAACCGTCCAGTTTTCGCGCGGGAGACCACCAAAGACTGGCGATCATCACCGAAGGCCGCTCCTCCTCCTCCTCCTGTTTGTCCCACTGCTGCTGGAGTACCGCCGAACGACCGCCGAAAGACAGCCGATCCCCTACGAGGTTGTTGTGGTGGTCCTTGCATAAGGGAGACAAGCCGAATCAGAGCAACACGCACCACGACGCCGACGACGCCGACGCCGACGCCGACGCAGACGCCGACGCTTACGACGACGACGACGATGGCGACGGATACGAGGCGCGCTGGCGATCCGCACTGAAGCACGGATCTGTCAGGCCGCAGCACCGCTCAACGGTACCGCTCACGAAAACGGATGGGCAACGAGGGGTCTTTGGTCGAACGCGCAAGGCCCTTGTGCCCTGCGTACGGTCGTTGTGCCCTGTGCCTCGCACCTCGTCACGTCTTGGGTTGAATCAGGCATGTCCCTCTACAGGAAGTTGAAAATAGCCTGGGAACGATTTTTGCGATTAGTTTTGACTAACTTTTCATTGTCGGAATCTTTTTGAATCTTTCGTCCAAAGTCCGCCTGTATGGGGGACATGCCCGACCTACGTCTTGGGCTGTCCTCTTGGGCTGTCCTACGTTCGTGCGCTCTTCGGCGCGGGCCCACGAGCCCCCCCCCCCCCCTCCACAGGCGGAGCAGACCAGCCGCTACGACGGGCTCGGCCAGGAGGACCCGGCCGTGGGAGCACGGTGGGGCGGGGGCACAGGAGGAGTGCGGAGAGGATGGCGGTCGGAGGCAGCAGGAGGGCGGCAGAGGGAGAAACGCGGGGGGGAGGGTTCCAGCGGGGAGTCGGGAAGATAGCTGATGACGACAAGGACGACGACGACGATGACGACGACGCCGAGGACAACGACGCTGCTGCTGCTGCTGCTGCTGATGATGATTATGATGCTGCTGCTGCCGCCGCCGACCACAACGACGATGAGGATGAGGATGAGGATGAGGTTGACGATGACGACGACGAGGATGGTGATGATGACGATGATGATGCTGGTGATGCTGATGACGATGATGATGCTGATGATGTTGATGATGCTGATGATGATGATGACGCTGCTGATGATGACGACTGTGAGAATGATGATGCTGCTGCTGATGATGATGAGGATGATTATGATGCTGATGACGATACTGATGATGATGATGATGACGATTATGATGATGGTGGTGGTGGCGGTGGTGGTGATGGTGATGCTGCTGCTGCTGATGATGAGGAGGATGAGGATGAGGATGAGGATGATGAAGATGATGATGAGGATCACGATGACGATGATGATGATGACGCTGATGCTGATGCTGATGATGGTGATGATGATGCTGCTGCTGATGATGATGATGATGATGATGCTGATGATGATGCTGATGCTGATGCTGATGCTGATGCTGATGCTGCTGCTAGTGATGATGATGTTGATGCTGATGATGACGACGACGACGTCGAGGATGATGATGATGATGATGATGCTGATGATGACAATGATGATGCTGCTGCAGATGATGATGCTGCTGATGATGATGATGAGGGTGAGGGTGGGGGTGAGGAGGAGGATGCGAAGGATGATGCGGAGGAGGGGGAGGGATAGGGGGAATGTGCTGCTGCCGCTGCTGCTGTTGATGGTGATGGTGATGATGATGATGATTATGATGATGATGATGATGATGATGATGATGATGCTGATGCTGGTGTTCATGGTGATGATGATGCTTCTGCTGCTGCTGCTGATGATGAGTGTGAGGGTGAGGGTGAGGATGAGGATGCGGATCAGGAGGATGAGGAGGAAGAGGGGGAGGGAGAGGGGGAAGGTGATGATGATGATGATGATGATGATGATGCTGATGCTTATGATGATGATGATGATGATGATGATGATGATGATGATGATGATGATGATGATGATGATGATGATGATGATGATGATGATGATGATGATGATGATGATGATGATGATGATGATGATGATGATGCTGATGCTGATGCTGATGCTGATGATGATGATGATGATGATGATGATGATGATGATGATGATGATGATGCTGTGATGATGATGATGATGATGCTGATGATGATTGATGATGATGATGATGATGATGATGATGATGATGATGATGATGATGATGATGATGATGATGATGATGATGATGATGATGATGATGATGATGATGATGATGATGATGATGATGATGCTGATGATGATGAGGAGGAGGAGGAGGAGGAGGAGGAGGAGGAGGAGGATGAGGATGAAGATGAGGATGAGGATGCTGCTGCTGCTGAGGAGGAGGATCAGGAGGAGGAGGAGGAGGAGGAAGAAATGGAGGAGGGGGGGGCATAAGGACGATAAGGAGGAGGGGGGGAAAGCGGGATTAGGGACGAGGGGAGTCCAAACTGCGAGCGCGTGGACATGGATGATGATGCTCCGCCTGCGCCTTTCCTCCGACGTCGCAATGTCTTCGTCCCGAGTTGTTGTTTTGTCTGACTGCCCCCCGGAGCGGGGAGGCGGCCCACGGGGTCCGCAGACGGGGAAAAAGCAGCAGTCACGATTCTTTTCGTCGCCCAGCTCTGCGGGACGACCTGGGCCGCCGAGGGTGTCCGCTGTCCGCGGTGCGGTCGGTGCGGCTGCCGCGCTGTCGGCTGCGCTCGGTGAGGGGGGCTTTCGGTCGACCGCTGCGCCGCCGCGTCCCTCGATGCATCGGTGTCGGTCTCGCTGTACCGGTTTCGGGCGGTGCTCGATCTCGGGTGCTGCCGCGGCCGTCCCCCGATGTCCGACGGCGTGGCTCAGGGCTCGAGCGAAACATAGCGTTTTTGTGGGCGATTTCGGGGGCCGTTCTTGTCTTGATTTCGTTTTGCACCACAGGCGGTACGAAGACAGAGCGAGGGAAGACGAAAGCAGGAAGCGAAGTCGGAAACCAGTTTTTGTAACTCGAGCCCTGGCGTGATGTTTTCGCTGCTCGGCTCCAGGAAGGTCCCGACCCCTGCCCAAAGGGGGCATCATGCGCACACGCAAGCGCAAGCGCACACGCACACGCACACGCGCACGCGCACGCGCACGCGCACGCGCACGCACACGCCCACGCACACCACCCTCCCCGGATCCACTTCGGATGGCCGCGAGCGGCCCCCAGAGGCCGCGGGCGAGGCACGAGCCCTGGGACACTGGAGACGCTGCGCCGTCGGAGGTCTGCGGCACGATGGCGTCGTGTCGCCGTGGCGGCGATCCCGCCGCGGGCGCTCCGGGTCGAACGCCGCCACTCGCACAGAAGCCGGGCTCCAGGCCAGCAGGGACGGATCTGGCGATCGAGCGCCGCCGACCGTTGGAGCTTGACCGATCCACGCGGTGTCAGAAGCCAGCGCCGAAGTCGTCACGACGCGAACCCGCCGTAGGTGCACAGCCGCGGGCGACTAGAATATGCACCGCACAGCGTTGGCGCCTCCCGAGGCGCCGTCGATCCTCGACCCAGGAGTGGTACAGTGCATGGTTTTCGGCCTCAGACCCGAATAATGATGTTCCGTACCTAGAGGAACAGACAACGGCATAAACGTAAACTTTTGGAGCTCTGCGCGGATTTCTTGGGGATCGGCGCTGGACCTCCCTTCTTGGCGCGCGGAGCGCGCCAAGGGCGGCGCCGAAGGCGCCGCCAGGGGGGCCCCCCGCGCCGATCCAAGAGATCCATCCTGCTCCTGTTCCTCCTCCTCCTCCTCCTCCTCCTCCTCCCTCCTCCTCCTCCTCTTCCTTCCTCTCTCCCTTCCTCCTCCTCCTCCTCCTCCCTCCTCCTCCTCCCTCCTCCTCCTCCTCCTCCTCCTCCTCCTCCTCCTCCTCCTCCTCCTCCTCCTCCTCCTACTCCATGGGCGCCGTTCTCGCACGAGTGGCCGCCGGCGACGGCCGAGGAGCGCCCCGCGCAGCGCCCCCTCAGGAGCTGCTCGCGGCCACCGCGGGGGCGCCGGCGGCCGCGGGGGCGCCGGCGGCCGCCGGGGCGGGGGCCGCGGAGGCGCCCGAGGAGCCGGGCCCTTTCACGGGTCTTCTCTCCTCCTCCTCGTCGTCGTTGTCGTCCTCCTCCCCCTCCTCCTCCTCATCCTCCTCCTCCTCCTCCTCATCCTCCTCCTCCTCCTCCTCCTCCTCCTCCTCCTCCTCCTTCCTCCTCCTTTTCATTTTGTTATTTCCCTTTTTCCTTTTCTTCTTCGACAGGATCGACGGAAGCTCGAGGCGGATCGGGGACACGAGGTACCTTGTGTCTCGCTCCTCGCTGTACGGGGTCTTCTGCTGGACGCTTCCTTGAGCGACGAGAAGAAAGGGGCCTTACGCGTGATGACATAGGTCGGCGGCGCGCGAGGGGGGACATGAGAAGGAGGCGGCTTTCTCAGCAGGCGGCGGGACTTTCAGAAGCCCCCGCGCCATTCTGAGGAGTTCTTGGCGTCGCGGGGGAACGGCCCAGGACACTTCTCGGAAGCCCGGGGCACTGCCGAGCCTTCCGAGAAGGCCCGCCCCTCGTGCTCGTCTCCGATCCCTGCTCCCCGCACCCTCCCCCCGTGCGCGCCGCCGGTCCTCGGAGATCGGGACGAGCATTAAGTCGGGCCTGTCCCCCTACAGGGGGATTTTCGACGAAAAATCAAAAATACCTCGAAATAATCAAATTCTAGTCCAAAAATAGTTTTTTTTTTTTTTTTTTTTTTTTTTTTTTTTTTTTTTTTTTTTTGTTTTTTTTGTTTTTTAGTATTTTTGGACCTTCTTGGGGTGTTTTGGGGGTATTTTTTATTTTTCGTCGAAAATCCCCCTGTAGGGGGACACGCCCGACTTGGGACGAGCACGTCTTTCGGCACTTGCACAGAAAGGCTGTGGTCACGCCGGGGTGTGGCCTGCGACCTGCGCTGCTCGGGCCTCCCAGGCGTGCGGCGCCCTGCTGTCTTCCACAAAGGGGGGCCCCTGGGAGTCCCGAGAGCCCTTCCCCGGGGACGGCTCTTCCTCCCGAGTCGCTCTCGGACGGCCCCGAGGCTCGGCGCGGGCCCCCCGAGGCCGACACTGACCAGAGACCTCCCGCCCCGATTTTTTACGTTAACAAAAACGACGCGACCGCATCGGGGTTGGGAGGCGCCATCTCCGCCCGCGTCGGGCCTCCTCCTCGGGGCGCCGCGGGGGGGCTCCGTCGAGAGGCCCTCGCCCCGCCCCCCCGGGGGGGGGCGCGCCGCAGGCCACGCCCGTGTGCAAAGCACCCCCTTCGGAGCTGCCTCGGCGAGGCGCCGCGGATGCATCGGCGATGCATCGCCGAGGCAGCGGCGATGCGGTGCGATCCTCCGACTCGGACCCCTCTGTAAGAACGGTTTTTTGAAGGCAGATCTGCCTTCAAAAAACCGTTCTTACAGAGTAGACCATTTTTTGAAGGCAGATCTGCCTTCAAAAAACCGTTCTTACAGCGGGAGGCCTCCACCGCCGGTCCCCAGATTCGTTGTCGAGAGCGCGGGGTACCCCGTACGGAGGCAGTCGGGGCGTCGGAGGCCTGGGACCTCATCCCCAACGGCGGCGACCTCAGCGCGGGCGTTTCAGGTTGAGCGCTGCCGCTGGCCAGGACTCGGCCGGTATCGAACGTTCAGCTGCTGGGCAGCCGCGATCGCCACAGGTTGAACGATCCACGCGGTGTCAGAAGCCGACGCCGAAGTCGTCACCACACGAGCCTACTGCAACAGAGGTCAGCGTCCACTGGGGTCGCCCAATCTCCTCCCAGCGCCTCTGGCTGGCCTGGGTTCCACTCTAGGCCTCCTAGATGGGGTCGGAGTAGATGGGGCGGGAGGATCGCGCCGCATCGCCGATGCATCGGCGATGCGGCTCGATGAGGGGTCCGATTTCGTCCACGGCGACGTCGCCGATGCATCGCCGACGTCGCCGATGCATCGCCGATGAATCGCTGGCGATGTATTGGCGATGCGGCGCAATCCTTCGACCCCATCTACTTGGACCCCATCTAGGAGGCCTCTATCCACGTGGGGTCGACCCCCTCCCTTCCCTTCTTACCGGGCTTCTGGGCTATTGAGCGGCCAGCCAGGGTTCGCGACATGGCCCTGGCTGGCCCGGCTTAGCGCTGACCCGGCTCAGCGCTGGCCCGGGTTGGCGTTGGCCCAGGGCCTGATACTTTCAGACCTGCGGCTGCGCAGGATGATTTTTTGCTGCGCGCAGAGGGGTGTGTGGTGTGGGGGGGGGCTTCTTCGAAACACCCCTCCTTCTTAGAAGGCGGGGGCTTTATCCATAGATTTAAGGCCGGCACCTTCTAAGAAGCAGACTCCTAAGCAGCCTTCCCCCCTCCTTCCACCCCCTTGTGCGCGCCGCCAAGATGACCTGGACGTCCGGGCTTGGCGTCGCATTTTTGCACACCATGCGTTTTCGCCCTGGTTCAAGTCGCAGGGCCCTTCCAGACTGGTCCAGCTAATGAAACGCCAGAGAAGTATGCGGCGTGTGACTGCAGTTGGAATGCTCTTTGGTTCTTCCAGACGATGTCTCGCCTCATATCCCCGAGTTCCATTTCGAAAAACCAGGCCGTTC
>CAUYUJ010014694.1:202500-210000 GCA_963575745.1 Prorocentrum cordatum
ATATTCGTTTCGTCGGTCTTGCTTCGTCGGTCTTCACAGCGTCCAAGACGGCCCAGGGGGGCCCCGAATACCGCCCAGGACGGCCCAAGAGGCCCCCAGCCTTCCGGTCCATGTTGGGCTCCTGTGGGGACATCTTGGGAGCACCTTGGGCCAGGGACACCTCTGGCAGCACCCGAAGCGTATGTCCGCGACGCGCGCGCCGACTTTCAAAAGCCGTGCGTGGTCTTCGCTCGCCTCTCGTATCACCGCTGCGCTTGTGAACGACGATCAATGGAGAGGAAACATGTTGCCAAATCATGTCCTGATGTCCAAGACACGTTTTAGACATGCTTAACCATGTAAAAGACATGCCTTAGACATTTTAAGAACATCTTCCGAACATCTTAAGCACATCTTGGATTCCATGATCGGATTGTTGGGGTGTCCATTGCCATGGCATCCACAGCGCGGGGCGCCTCTTCAACGGCAGAGCGCCGACGGGGTCGCCCGGACCTGCGTGGCGTGGCTTCTGCTCTCGTGCTCTCCGAGGAGCGTGGGGCGTGCCGTGCGCGGCGCGCGGGGCGCGTCGGGCAGGCAGGGCTCGTCTTGATTCCTCGGATTCGATTCGAATCGACTTCGGTGGCCTCAACTTCCGATCCGATTCGACTTCGGATTCCGAGGTGGATCTCTCGATGTCTCGGCGGAGGCCTGCTGGCCTGCCGATCTCCGCCGATCCAACTCTTCCCAACTCGGCTGCCGATGTCCGCCGATCCGATTCATGTCGATCGCTGATCCGACTTGTCGCTTCGGCTCTGGGGGCGCATCAGGCACGCCCAGGCTGATGATAGATCGCGCCGGAGCGCTCCTGAGCGCTCCGGAACGGCCTTGGCGCCCGGTGTAGTTATCCTGCAGACTTCGCTGGTTCGCAGAGAGTCCCGATTTACCTGAGTGTTCGATCGTGGGCCCTGGTTCAACGCAGCCATGAGGCTGTCGCGCCGAAGACCGCCGGGAATCGCCGAAGACCGTCAGAAACCGCCGAAGGCCGTCGAAGACTGCAGGAAGCCGCCGAAGGCCGCCCGAAACCGCCGAAGACTGCTGGAGGCCGGCGCAGGCCGCCGAAAACAGCCCAAGAGCCACCAGGAGCCGCCGAAGACCGCTCAGGGCCGCTGGGTAACAAGATATCCATGGTCGAACACGTACACGGTGAGGGCATTGCATGAGGAACCATCGGATCAGGAACTCGGGGCCTGGAAGGCGGTGGAGCTCCAATCGTTGGTTGGCCATGGCATGACCGCTGCCCTCGTTAGATGAGGAGCCCTCCAGGGTCTGAAGCCTCTTGGGCTACCTCAATGACCGGAGCGCTGAAGCTGGCTGTGCGGAATGGGCTCATCAAGCATCTCGACCTCGCCTTGGGCGGGGTCGGGGTGCCTCCACGAGGAAAGCCCGAGTCCGTCCGCCCGAGATCAGGATCGGCAGAGATTCTGGGAGCACGAGGGCTGCCCAGACCTCCGGCGGCTCCAAAATCTTCCCCGAGGCGTGGGCACCAGAGGTCCGGGCTGCTCGCCCAGCGCCAGCTCTCTGCCCCGAGTCGCTTCCTGGCGCCTCCCGGAGCTCGGCCTCTCCGGCCCCCCCGGGAGGCCGCAGGTGGCCCCAAAAGCCCGCCGCTCCAATCCTCTCGGAGCGCCCTTTGCGAGGTCCCCCGCCGCAGTCGTCTCGGCCTGGCCCTGGGGCGGCTCGTGCGGTCGTGGCCGCGGAGCATTTTGTGCGTCCGCCGAGCAGGGGTGGCGGCCTGCAGTGTGTGCGTCGTCCCGTTCACAATCTCGGGCCCTCGGAAGAAGAGCGGACAGCGGCATAAGCATACGCTTCCGAAGCCCGTGCGGATTCCCGGGATCGGCGTGGCCCCCCCCCCTCCAACTGGGGCAGAAAGCAGCGATCGACGCTTTCGAGAGATGGAGCCTCCAGGGGTCCGAATGCCTCCCAGGGCCTCCCAGGCACCTCCGTGGACATTTTGGGGGGTGTTGACGTCGTCGTCCTCGTCGTCGACGCGGTCGTGGACGTGATCGTGGTCGTGGTCGTCGTCGTCGTCGTGGTGGTGGTGGTGGTTGTGGTCGTCGTCGTCGTCGGTCTCATCATCATCATCATCATCATCATCATCATCATCATCATCATCATCATCATCATCATCATCATCATCATCATCATCATCATCATCATCATCAGCATCATCATCATCATCATCATCATCATCATCATCATCATCATCATCATCGTCATCGTCATCATCATCATCATCGTCGTCGTCGTCGTCGTCGTCGTCGTCGTCGTCGTCGACGTCGTCATCGTCGTCGTCGTCGTCGTCGACGTCGTCATCGTCGATGTCGGTTTCGGCATCGTCCTCGCCGTCCTCGCAGTGGTTGGCTGGTGGTGGTGGTCGATGTCATGGAGACTCGCCGATCTATCGGCACGGGGTTGCCGCGGGCGCGTCCGCCAGGTGGAAGTGGAGCTGCCGGCATGGGCAGAGGGCCGGTGCCCCCCCGCGCGGCTTCGTCGTCGTTGCCGCCATCGTCGCCGGCGTCGCCGCCGCCGCCGTCGTCGTCGTAGCTGTCGTCGCAGCCGTCGTCGTCGTCGTCGTCGTCGTCGGCGTCGTCGTCGTCGTCGTCGTCGTCGTCGTCGTCGGCGTCGGCGTCCTCGGCCAGGAGGGCTCGCCTCCAGCAGCCGCTCGTGCGCGGGCCCCGCCCCGGGGGCGCGGGCGCCGCGCGCGGCGGCCGCCGCGCCTCGCCTCGCCCTCGCCAGGTACGTCCTCGTCCGGTTCCTCGACACCCACGGGGAGCAGGACCGCCCCGCTGCGCCGACGATCTCCCGGCGGGCGGCAGGCGGCGGCGGCCTGCGGCGATCGATCGCCGCCGACCGGGGGCCGCGGCCCTCCCGAGCGCCCCAGCCCCCTCGGGCCATTGAAACTATCATGATTGAAGGCTGTTCGTTTTTTTTTTTTTTTTTTTTTCCTCTGGAGGCCCTGACTGGGCCGCGGGACCGTCAAGAAGCGGCTCGGGATGAAACACCAGTCCCGGGGGGCCAGTCAAACCTGAGTGCTTCGAAGAAGAAGCGCCGTAATCATAAACTTTGGGCGCCCCGCGCGGGTTTCTTGGATCCACGCTTGGCCCCACCTGCGGCGCCTCCGGCGCCGCGCGCCTGTGGGGGGGTCCAGCACACATCCAAGAAATCCGCGCCGAGCGCCCAAAGTTTACGCTTGTGGCGTTTTTTCTTCTTCTAGTGTTCGATCATGTGCCCTTCGCTGAACACAGCCATCCAGCTCTCGTGCCGAGGGGCGCCACAAAACCCGCCGAAGGCCGTAGGACACCGCCGAAGACGGTCCCTAGATCGCCGAAGACCGCCCAGAGCCGATGGGGAACAAGGAGTCCGCGAAGGCCTTGTGTGCACCGCCCCGCGCTGCCGTTTCCCGAGGCGTCGTTGATCCTCGACCCAGGAGTGGTACCGCGTTGGAGCGGGCCCTGAACGAGGTCCAAGCATGGTACGGTGCCCGGGCGTCGTTTCCGTAAGGGGCACATGGTCGAATACGTAGACTTTGCAGTGCAGAATCTTCTTGCTTCTGGAAGACAAATATCTGGGGCCTATGCGAAGGTCCGTTCTCACTTTGTAGCCACAAGCGTTCATAGACATTCTGCGTTTGTTTACGTATACAGACATGCTCGGCCTTGATACGTCTATAGACAACGCGGCCGTTGCGTTCGGCGCAGTACAAAGTCGGAGAAAGGGTAGATCCGTCTGAGGTATGTTCCTGTCCTAGAGCATCGGCAACCAGCGAGGGGGGGAAGTGAGAAAGAGGCCTTCTCAGAAGGTTCGGACGTCTCCTGGCCCTCTGAGAAGTTTTTAAAGCCTCCCCCGAGGACACGGAACACTTCCCAGAAGGCCGGCGGGCTTTGGGAAGCCCCGCCGCCTTCAGAGAGGGCCTTCTCCTTCCCACTTCCTCCCCTCGCTCGCCGCCAGAGAGCAGGTCCCACATGGCACTCCACCGCAGAACACGCTCGGACGTCTGCGGACGCTTCTTCCTCTGGTACCTGGGCCCCTCTCCCCGCGCCCGTGCGCCGCGGAGGGGCCCGGCGCCGGCGGAGAAGCCACCCGCGGACGCCCGGAGATCTGTGCGCGAATGCTTTTTTAGCCGTCCCTTCTGGCTCGTGCCCCGGAGCGCGCGCAGCTCTCGGCTTCCCAAACGGGGTCCGAGCTGTTCGTGCAGCACCCCTCGGAGGAGGAAGAGGGACCGATGCCGCTGCCCTCCTCTCTCGCCATTGTCTCTGCCCTCCTCCCGGGCCTACCGGGAGGCCCTCGTCGCTGCCGCTGGCTCTCTGCCTTCCGAGACTTTTGGTCAGAGTGCGCTCCTGGAGGGGTCGGGGGAGCAGCGGCGTCGGTAGCTCTCGGTTCCGCCTGTGCCCTTGTGCAGGCCTCCCCAGTGGGGTCCGAGCAGACGGGGTCAGAGGATGGCGCCGCCTCGCGGATCAATGGGCGATGCGGCCCGAAGTGGAGCGCGATGCTCTCCACTCCGAGCATCGGCGATGCATCGGCGATGCGGCGCGATCCTCCGACCCTATTCCCATGGGGGAGGCCTTTGGCAAAGGATATGTTCAGCGAGTGCCGTTTTCGTGATCGTACGGCTCTTTTTTTGTGGACTCCGAGGTCAGATCTATCTGGCGTGTTGTACTGTCTGTGCTTGCCCACGGCGTAAGACAGACAGACCTTCATGGCCTACCATTCTTGCGTGTAGGCGCTCGGGCGTACCCCCGCTGGGGTACTCCCAGCTTCCCGGCCCTTCCCATCTGATCTGCTCGGCAAGGTGTGGAGAGGCGCCGGTCCAAGAACTCTGCACGGTTTGACTTTCTTTCTCATGCAGCCCCTGCCAACAGTGGGGGGAACTGTGGTCCTCGCCCCCCTGTGGGACAGGAGGAGGAGGAGGAGGAGGAGGAGGAGGAGGAGGAGGAGGAGGAGGCCCCAGCGGTAGCCGAGCAGTTCGCTCGAACCCAACGCTGGTCTGGCTGGTCTTCGGTGCGGCGGGTTCGCGGATCGTCGACGCGGTGGTGGCCCCCGTGCAGGCGCTCGAGGCGGAGCGCCGCCAGCGGCCTGGGGCTCGTCGACGTCGAGCGGCATGCCATGTTGGGAAGGCCGTGCTCGCTCGAGGTCGAACGATCCGCGCGGTAGCAGAAGCCAACGCTCAAGTCGCCACGACTCGAGATTGCCGTATAATCCGTCCGTCCTCCTCCCGGAGCATCTCGGCGGCAGCTCCTGGGAGGTTACATTTGGCATCGGCGTTGGTGCATCCGC
Source organism: Prorocentrum cordatum (assembly GCA_963575745.1). Lineage (NCBI taxonomy): Eukaryota > Dinophyceae > Prorocentrales > Prorocentraceae > Prorocentrum > Prorocentrum cordatum. The sequence continues at coordinate 207,811 of CAUYUJ010014694.1, forward strand.
GGTTGACAGCCGTCTTGCTCCAGCCTGCGTCCGTAGAGTCCGATTGATTCTGCTCAATCCAGCTCGATCCTGGGCATAATTTGGCTTAGTCCTGTTCAATGGCCCCTTACTCGTGCCTCATACGAGGACCTCCCAGGAGTTGCAGGTTTGGGAGGAGAGTAGTGTTCGGGCGGCAGTTCGGGACGATTCTGGTACCTCTGGACCGCCCTTGGCGAGGCGCTCTGCTGGAGAGCATCCCGAGGCGAGACTACCTCCAGGAGGGTCTGTCTGCTGATTTTTGGAAGTTCTCGCTCCTTGTTCCCTATTGCCATCTGCCCTGGCTCCACCGCAGCGGCCCGATAGCCGACCAATCTGGGCCCTCCCGCCCGAATTGTAAACAACGAGACAAAGTCTACGTCGCCCGAATTGTAAACAACGAGACAAAGTCAACGTTTTCCGTGCCAGCAGGGGCACTATGCCGCCCACGCTGCAGAAGGCGTGGGCGCGAGAGATGCGGCGCACACCCCCGCGAGGAAGGCCGAGATGGTGCCCTCGCCTCGGCGCCGCGCCCCATGCTTCTGGGGACTCGGGGCTCTCGCTCGGGCGCGGCGCGCGCTCTTCCCGCGCGCCTTCGTGTCGACGCGCGAGCCGCCGAGCACGTCGCTCGCGCCTCGGCGCCGCGCAGATCGCTCGCCCGGCAGCGGCGCTCCCGCCCCGCCGCGCCGCATCGATCTGCCACTCGCTGCTGTTTTTTTTTTTGGGGGTGGGGTGGGGTCCCGCGCGAGCGGGCGACTCGCCGCCCTCGCCCAAGCTCGGTGCGCATGGGGCTCGGAAGTGGCGTTCCAGCGCGGGCGCGACGCACGGCTTGTTTGCCGCAGCGCACGCAGGCGATCGGAAGAGCGACGGCGGCAGCGGGGCTGCGCGAGCACGGGCGAGAAATGCCGACCTCGCCCAAGCGCCGCGCAGATACGAGCGAAAATGGCAGTGCTGTGCTGGCCCGGCTCAGGGTTCGTCTTCGCCGCGCCCATCGGAAGCTTTGCCGCTCCCGCCCCTGCGCGGCGCAGTTTTCTCTCCGCCAGGTCGTTGGAGGTGGGGCCGCGGGCGAGGTCCCTCCCATTGCGAGGTGGGAGCGCGTTCCACTCCCGTCGTGCCCCGATTGATTCTTTCCTTCTGGGAGGGGAGGGTGTGTGTAGGCGGGCCCTCAGACGCGCTCCTGCCTGGCTAACTTGACCCTGAGCCTACCCCTATGGCGGCCCTGCCCCCAGGCCTGCCCTGGGCGCCCTACCCCCTGGGGCCCTCCCCCGAGGCCTGCCTTGGGCCTACTCCCTGGGGGCCCTCCCCCGAGGCCTGCCCTGGGCCTGCCCCCTGGGGGGCCCTCCCCCGAGGCCTGCCCTCGCCCCGGGCTCACTTCTCGGGGCCCTCCCCCGCCGCCTGCCCGAGGCCTGCCCCTCGGGCCCGGGGCCGTCCCCCGAGGCCTGCCCTCGCCGCGGGAGGAGGAGGCGGAGGAGGGGAGGAGGAGGAGGAGGAGGAGGAGGAGGAGGAGGGGAGGAGGAGGAGGAGGAGAGGAGGAGGAGGAGGAGGAGGAGGAGGAGGAGGAGGAGGAGGAGGAGGAGGGAGAGAGGAGGAGGCGGAGGAGGAGGAGGAGGAAGGAGGAGGAGGAGGAGGAGGAGGAGGAGGCGGGAGGAGGAGGAGGGGGAGGACCCAGCGGGCCCCTCCGCGGCCCGGCGCGGGGCCCCTTCGCGAGGAGCGCCTGGAGGTGAGCAGCCTGAACCTCATCGGGCTGCTGGGCAGGCGCGGGGCGCGGCCCGGCGGCCCGCTGGGCCCCTGGACTCGCGGCCGCCCACCCTGCTGGCCGTCGTCGTCGTCGTCGTCGTCGTCGTCGTCGTCGTCGTCGTCGTCGTCGTCGTCGGCGTCGGCGTCGGCGTCGGCGTCGGCGTCGGCGTCGGCGTCGGCGTCGGCGTCGGCGTCGGCGTCGGCGTCGTCGTCGTCGCTTTTGGCGTCGTCTTTGTCGTTGTGGTCGTGGTGGTGGTCACGGTCGTGGTCGTTGTCGGGATCGTCGTCAAGGACGTCGTCGTCAAGGTCGTCGTCGTCCTCGTCGCGGTGGTGGTGGTGGTGGTGGTGGTGGTGGTGGTGGTGGTGGTCGTCGTCGTCATGGAAATCGTCGTCGTCGTGGTCGTCGTGGTTTTGGTCGTCGGCTTTGTCATCGTGGGC
>CAUYUJ010014694.1:215000-227918 GCA_963575745.1 Prorocentrum cordatum
CTGCTCATCAGAAGGCGCGGACCTTATCTATGGATGCAGGGCCAGCGCCTTCTAATTAGCAGCCTTCTTCTAAGAAGCTTTCCCCCCTCCCCCTATCACCCTGTGCGCGCCGCCAAGGGGGGTGGATGGAGGGCACTCGGGTGATGGTTAAAACGCTGGGCTTGTTTCAAGTTTGACGTTTTCCCAGTCTTTTTGGGATCAGTTTGCGTCTCCCGTTTTGGGATTATCATTCGCGCTGTTGTCTCATTGGTTCTTTCTAGTGCAGCCCTTTTATTTGAGTTGTTTGTTTTTACTGTTTTGGGCTGCCGTTTATCCACTTGTTCTGGTTGACCGAAAGCCGAGTAGTTAACAACGGAGAACAAGCGCCCCCAGCGTTTTTAACATCAGCGGAAGGAGGGCGTGTGGCTCTTGGTGTAGTCTTCGATGGTTAGTGGAGCTTCTCTCGCCTCGGGATTCTCTCCAGCAGCTGCGCCTCGTCGAGAGCATTTCCAGGGGTGCGCAGATCGTCCCGAACGGCCGCTGGAGGCTCGAATCATGACGCGAAAACTATCAGGCGTCGAGGAGGGGCGTCGCCACGATCGACATGGATGGGGACGAAGACCGACCACAGTTCCTGTCCATTTTGTGCAGGAGCCGCTGTCAGCGTCGCCGCGGGCGTCGTCCACATGAGACAAAAAAACGGCTGCCCATCAGCGGCCGCTATCGGCTTTGGACGCTTGCCGTTGGGCATCGTGCCCATGCCCATTTCGGGCGTGCCGACGGGCGTCCGACGTCCCGCGCAGAGTCAAGACCGTCGCTTCTCGCCGCTCTCGGCCCTGGGGGGAAGCGAAGGAGACGGGGCGTTCTTCTCGTCGCCACGGCTTGTTGTCGCGTTGATTTTTTTTGGCAGCTGGGCAGGGAGACGCGCCGAGACCCCACGACGACAAGCGCATGCACTCTCCCGGCCTCCCTGTCTTCCCCCCTGTGCGAATCTCCCTTGTCCGCTCGTGTTTCGAGCAGGTCGGAAGCGCATCTAGGGGGACGGGGCATCGGTGTGTGGGAGCTGGCTGGGGGGAGGGGTACGTAGGTATCGGGGGGAGAAAAAGGAGGACGAGGAGAGTCAGGTAGACAGGGAGGGGGGAGACGGGGGGCTGCGGCGATTCTTGGTGTTTGGGAATGGGACAGGGAAAAGGAAGGGCAGGGGAGGTGGATGAGGAGGGGGATGGGGAGGGGAAGGGCTACCAGGAGGCGGAAGAGGAGTTGGAGGAGGAGGAGGATGAGGAGGAGTGTCGTGATGGGGGGGGAGGAGGAGGAGAAGGAGGAGGAGGAGGAACGAGACGGCTCTTCGTCTTCGCCGTTTCGCTTGGCGCAAGTGGGCGTGCTTGCAACACACCGTGTCGCCGCTCGATGATGGTTATGATGATGATGCTGATGATGCTGATGATGCTGATGGTGATGATGGTGGGGAGGATAATGATTGCGATGATGATGCTGATCATGATGATGATGCTGACGATGATGATGGTTGTAGATGATGAAGCTGATGATGATGCAGATGGTAATGACAATGATGGTGATTCTGATGATGATGATGCTGATGTTGATCTTGATGATGGCGATACTGATGACGATGACGGTGACGATGATGATGCTGGTGAGGATGATGACGTGTCATGACAATCATGGTGATGCTGCTGCTGTTGATGGTGCTGATAGTGTTGGCGATGGTGATGATGATGCTGCGGATGCTGATTATGATGATGCTGATGATGACGACGATGATGATGCTACTGATAATGGTGCTGATGATGACGATGACGATGACGATGACGATGACGATGATGATGGTGATGATGATGCTGATTCTGATTATGACGATGATGTTGATGATGGTGACGATGCTGATGAAGATGATGATGACGCTGATGATAACAATGTTGGTGATGATGGTGATGATGGTGATGCTTCTGCTGCTGATGATGTTGCCTATGATTTCGGTGGTGGTGATGATGACGATGGGAACGAAGAGACGGACGAGGCAGAGATGGCGGATCATACAAATGGTATTGATTGGTGGTGATGATGATGACGATGCTGATGATGATGATGATGATGATGATGATGATGATGTTGATGATGGTGGTGGTGGTGTTGGTGATGTTGATGATGATGGTGGTGTTGGTGATGGTGATTGTGCTGATACTGTCGATGCCAATGCTGCTGATGATGCTGATGATGACGAGGACGGTGACGATGATGATGCTGATGATGCTGCTGATGATGATAATGATGCTGATGATGATGATGATGATGATGATGCTGATGCTGATGATGATGACGGTGGTGATGATGACATTGATGTTGCGGATGATGAGGAGGATCATGTTGGCTGATAACGTTTCGGACTAGTATGATCCTGCTGCTGGTGGTGATGCTTATGATGATGGTGATGCTGATGATGCTAATGAAGATGATGATGATGATGATGATGATGATGATGATGATGATGATGATGATGATGATGATGATGATGATGATGATGATGGTGATGCTGATGATGATGATGACGATGCTGCGGCTGATGCTAATTCTGATGACGACGCTGATGCTGATGATGATGCTGCTGATGCTGCTGCTGATGATGATGATGATGATGATGATGATGCTGATGTTGATGCTGATGCGGCTGATGATGATGATGACGATTCTTGTTATGGTTCTGAATCTATGTATGATGCTGATGCTCAAACTTGTGATTTTGATAATGGTACCGCGCTGCTACTGCTGGTGATGATGCTTGTAATGACGATGCTGCTGATGATGATGATGACTATGATTATGATGACGACGATGATGATGACGATGACGATGAGGACGATGCTGATGATTTCGATGCTGATACTGATTCTGATGATAATGATGATGGTGAGGATGATGATGATGCTGATGCTGCTGATGATGATGATGACAATGCTGCTGCTGCTGATGCTGCTGCTGCTGGTCACGATGACGACGACGAGGACGATGCTGATGGTGATGACGGTGATGATGATGATGATGATGATGATGATGATGATGATGATGATGATGATGATGATGATGATGATGCTGATGATGATGATGATGATGATGATGATGATGAGGATGAGGATGAGGATGATGATGCTGCTGCTGATGCTGATGATGATGATGATGACGATGTCGTTGACGATGATGATGATGATGCTGATGATGATGATGCTGATGATGCTGATGATGATGATGATGATGATGCTGCTGATGATGATGATGATGATGATGATGCGGATGATGATGCTGATGCTGCTGATGCTGATGCGGCTGATGCTGCTGCTGCTGATGATGATGATGGTGATGCTTCTGCTGATGATGGTGATGCTGATGCTGATGCTGCTGATGATGATACTGATGATGATGGTGATGCTGATTCTGATTATGATGATGATTATACAGATGATGCTGCTGATGATGCTGCTGATGATGATGCTGCTGCTGATGATGATGATGGTGATGATGATGATGATGATGATGATGATGATGATGATGATGATGCTGATGCTGATGATGATGCTGATGATGATGATGATGATGATGATGATGATGATGATGATGAGGATGAGGATGCCGATGATGCTGATGGATGGACGATGAGGAACAGCAAGGAGGAGAGGGAGGAGGTGGAGAGGGAGGAGGAGGAGGAGGAGGAGAAGCAGGAAGAGGAGGAGGAGGAGGTGGAGGAGGAGGAGGCAGAGGAATGAGGAGAAGGGAGGAGGAGGAGGAGGGAGGGAGCGAGGGAGGTAGGGAGGAAGGAGGAGGAGGAGGAGGAGGAGGACGAGGAGGAGGGGGAGGAGGAGGGGGAGGAGGAGGAGGAGGAGTGGGATCAGGAGCAGGCTGCGTTTTCGCGACAAGAGGTATCTGCGGCCCTCCCCCCCGCGTTGGCCAGGGAGGGAGGGACAACCGATGGCTCCAGTGTTTGTCGACAGACTAGTCTTCAGCGTCAGCGTCGGCACGATCAGTTGTGGACTGATCCTGCCAACCTTCAGCGTCAGCGTCAGAGGAGAATCGAGGCAAGAAACACGATGACAATGACCGAGGTGTCGTGGAATCTTGTCGACGCCGATCTTGGCCATGGTCCGTGCTGGCCGTCGCTGATCCGCGAGGTTGATCCACGACTTGTGGATGACCAAGATGGACGATGACCAGGATCCACACCGACGTTTCCACGTTCAGTCTTGGTTCGTATCCTCGTTTCTTCCTTTTCTCCAGGGGAGGCTCGGGCGGGGCTAGGACCAGGATACATCGTTCCAAGGCGTTCTGGCACGCTCTCAGAACGTCCTGGAACGCTCTGGAACGACAGCGGCGTCCGATACATCCTCCAGAAGCGCCAGATCTCAGAGATCCCCGATTTATCCTGCTCCGATCTGGTCCTGGACCTGGCTTCGTCTTAGAGACTGCCATCGGCGTCACTCCAATCTACTAGTTCTATATGTGCGTCGCCAGCCCAGGGGCGACGCGCGCGCGCGCCGAGAACTCTTATAGTATAAACTCCGTTGCGGGCGCTTTCTGGCCATACTGCTCGGGAAGCAATCTACTACAAGACGGTGATACTACATGCTCGGGTCGGACGCACACCTCCAAGGAGGACACGCAGTACTAGTGTGTCCTTGTGCGTCCCATCGGGCCATGCTGCGCTAAGCCACCCTTTTCCTGGCCCCCCTTCCCTGGCCACTCCGAGCCCCGTCTGAGCGCATTGCCGCCCCCGCCGGGGGGCCTGCACCATCAGGGCAGGTCTGGTGGCGGCGGCGGCTGGGAACGCGATCATCGCTTCGATGAGGGGTGTCCCCTGGGGGTCCTTTCAGGGGCAACGTGAGGGGGAGCGGGCAAACATGATCAAGACGAAGAGGCAGCGGAGGACTTGAATGAGGTAACATGGCTTTGGGGTGCCAACTTCCTGGTGTCACCGCCCTGGAGGGCACAGTGGCCCCGCGGAACAAAGTGGCCACGCAGCATCATGTCAAGAGGAAGTGGAGGATGAGGAGGGGGAGGGGGAGGTTCTCCTATCAGCCCCCCGAAGGATGACGGACTCTTCCCAGACGCCCGCGCACGCCGTGACCTTCGGGTGCGCCGCCAGCGGCTTCAGCCTGTGCGAGGACCCGCGGCCCTGCGCGCGCACGCCGTCGGCCCTCGCGCGACGGCTGGCTCACGGCGACGACGACGGCGACGAACACTGCGAATACTGAAGACCAGGACCATACGGTAGGTTTGCGTCGTGTCGACCAGCGGCGACCCCAGCGCGGGCGACCCAGAATCGATCGATGTTGAACGATTGGACGTTGCGGAGACGGCCGATCGTTCAAGGTTGAACGATCCAGCGCGGTGTCAGAAACTAACGCCAGGGTCGACACGACACGAACCTAACGTACTCAGAGGAGGCATAGATACCGATCCCACTGTTTGTCCCGGGCAGCCCTCGCGACCACGGCCGGACTCTCCTCAGAATCCGGGTCAGAACGCACCCTGGGAGAGGTCCAGTGAGTATCGACATCGGTATCGGCACCTTCACTGTTTCCCACATACTAGGGACCATAGGGGAGACCATGCAGGAGACCGTACATGAGATCATGCGGGAGGCCATGCGGGAGACCGTGCGGGAGACCGTACGTGCCTTGGGACACATTTTCTGGATCCGGAGGAGCTCACATCTGGCCTTTGAAAAACTGCATGGCCCTTACATTCAAGCTGTCGAATCAAGGATGCCGGGTCTGGGAGGAGGAGAGCCTTGGGCTGTCTGGGATAGCACCAGATGAAGACGAGCAGGAGAAGGAAGCCATCCCTAGATGGTGCCCGCGCGAATCGTGACGCAATTGAGGGAAGTGGGGGGGTGGCCCTTGCAAGGGACGCTATCGCAACATTTTCCAAAGACGCGCTCCTGCGGCTGCCAACCGCGTGGCGACCGCTGCCCCGTGCTGCTCCTTCTGAACCTTTCGTGCAGGCGCAAGTTGCTCATTACCGCCCTAGCCCGCCGTGGCTCTGACCGCGACGAGCTCCTTGTCGCCGCGACGATGACAGCATGTGCGGTGGGAGGCCAGCCGGGCGGTAGCGAGCGGAGCAGCTCGTGGCGTGCCCGTTGGGACCCTGCACCGCATCTCACCGACCCCCTTCGCCCTGCCCCACTTCCGCTTCCGCCCCCGCTCTCGCCTCCGCTCACCCCCTCCTCCGACCTTCCTCGAGGGCTGAGAAGTAGCACGGGGACCTGAGTTTATATTCTAATAAGTTTTCATGTTTTGCTTTTGTTTCTTTCCAGCAGACCCGATCGTGACTACAGGTCGGGAGGGTTGCTGCTTTTTGAGCCTTGCCCCCCCTCTCCCCCTCTTGACTGCGTCCCCGCATTGTCCCGACGACCAGGACGGCGACATTGGCGACGACGACCAGGACGACGACGACGACCACCACCACCACCACCACCACCACCTCCACCACCACCACCCACCACCACCCACCACCACCCACCACCACCCACCACCACCACCACCCACCACCCACCACCACCACTAACCACCACCACCACCACCACCACCACCACCACCACCAACACCACCACCACCACCACCACCACCACCAACACCACCACCACCACCACCACCGCCACCACCCACCGCCACCGCCACCGCCACCGCCACCGCCACCGCCACCGCCACCGCCACCGTCACCGCCACCGCCACCGCCACCGCCACCGCCACCGCCACCGCCACCGCCACCGCCACCGCCACCGCCACCGCCACCGCCACCGCCACCGCCACCACCACCACCACCACCACCACACGCCACACCACCACCACCACCCCACCACCACCACCACCACCACCACCACCACCACCACCACCACCACACCACCACCACCATCACATCCACACCACCACATCCACCACCACCACGACCGCGTCGACGACGACGACGACCACGACCACGACCACGACCACGACCACGACGACGAAGACGATGACGACGGCGGCGGCGGCGGTGGCGACGATGTCGACGACGACCACGACCACAACAACGACGACGACGACGTCGGCTGCGGCGTCGGCGGCGACGACGATGACGACGACGACGTCGGCGGCGGCCGCGGCGGCCGCTCTGGTCGGACTAGGCGTGCGCGGGCGACCCGCGTCTGGGGCAGGCGGCCGAGGCGCGCGCGCGCGGGGGGGGCCTGCTGCGGCGATGCTGCCCCGCTCTCTGGGCAAGATCAAGGCCAGGTTTTTGCTGGTTTCTTGCATGTTGTTTTTATCTCCTTGTTCCCCAATCAGTGCTTGCGCTGAAGGGGTCCTAGCGGATATTTTGAAGATTTGGCGAACATTTTCCGCCGATTTTGGTAGCCAGCTGGGTTCCCGGCTTCCCGCTTCTGGGTTCCCGGACTCCTGGTTACTCCAAATCTCACAATACAGGGGGGGGGTCAAAAAGTGTTTGACGGCCGGTCTGGGACCCCCCCCAAGTAGACCCCCCCCAGACAGGCAACAAAGGGTCCAAAATCGAGACCCCCCCACAATTGTGTTTGACGAAGCCCGTTAGACCCCCCCTAAAAGCAGACCCCCCCCCCAATTTTATGAGATCTGGAGTATTGGTTCCGGGCCGATTACGGTGGGTTCTGGGTTCCCGGGTTCCCGGGTTCCTGGTCGATTTCTTTGTCGATCTCTTTATCGATCCCATTTCCAACCATCCACTGATTGGGGTTGTTCTCTGGTGTAATTGTTGTTTTGTTTGTTGTGTTTTCATTGCCGTTTCTGGCGCCCTGAGGCCGAGTTCGGGCCGCAGGACCGCGTCGGGGCCCGCTGGGGCGAGGCGATCCCTCCCAGACCTCGCAGTGTGGGTTTTGTTTGGGAGCTGCTGTTTCTGTCTCTGGGGCGCTCTAGTTGGTTTATGTCTGGTTTTCCCATGTCAGGACGGAGTTTTTGACTGGGCCTCTTTTTTTTGGAAGGGCTTCACCGCTCCGAGGGCGCACTCTGGCCCTGGGGCCGCCAGGAAGCAGGCCAGGGCGAAGGGCCAGCCTCCAGGAAGGCATCGAGAGATCGGGGGGCCGCGTGCTGACCGGGGGCGGCCACGGGGGGGGGCGGGTGGGTGGGATGATGGCCACCAGGAGGGGGGTGGATACTCCAGATTTCGTAATAAAGGGAGGGGGGTCTCATTTTGGGGGGGTTCTCTTCCAGGCTATCTTGGAGGGCCTGGGGGGGTCTGGGGACGGTGTTTTGGAGGGTTCTCCCACGGGGGGGTCTGAAATGGCTTGTCTTGGAGGGTCCAGACCCCCTCCCTTTTATTACGAAAACTGGAGTAGCCTGGGCGGGGCCATGCTATCTCCCTGGATTCCGTGGCCTTCTCTTCGTGTTTCAGTCCCCTGCCTGGCGCCTCCCCTCGTCCGCGCACATGCCTAGGGCGATGCTTTGCGAGCCCCCCTCTTGGACCCCCCCCCCTGTTGGACGCCCCCTGAGCTTTGACACCATTCGTGGCGTCGAGTCTGTGGGCCGTGGCCTTCTCGTCGGCTGGCGACGGGCCCCGCCTCCCGCGCCTTGCCGGGGCCCCCACGCGCAAGGAATCGAGGCGCCGAGGATCGAGGAACGAGGCTGGCCCGTGCTTGGCCTCAAAGGGGCCGCCCGCGCGGACCGGCCCCCTTGGCAGGGGGCCCCCCTGGAAGCCCTGGCGAGAGCTCCCGGGGAGCTGCGGGAGCTCTTCGCCAGGAAGTGGGGCCCGAGGGAGACGCGCCGAGGCGGGAGCTTCTCCATGTCCACCGCCTGGAGGGTTGGTTTCCGGAGCCTCGGCAGGCGGTGGACGTGGGCGTGTTCGGCCCCCCGGGGGCCGCAATATATATATATTATATATATATATATATAATATATAATACACATATATATATATATAGATGGACATACAGTGCCGTTTTTAATACATGCTCCGCGTGCGGATCATGTATTAAACATGCAGGGATTTAGTATCCAAAACAACAACGAGTTCATGCGTAAATGTATTCAGAAATGAATCATGTATTAAAGATCCAATATCTTTAAACATCCAATGTATTAAAAACTGCCCTGTGTCCACCGCCTGGAGGCTCAGTTTCTGGAGCCTCGGCAGGCGGTGGACGTGGGCGTGTTCGGCCCCCCGGGGGCCGCCACATATCCATGTCCGCCGCCCGCGGGGGCACCCGGACGTCGGTTCCCAGGCGGTGGACGTGGATAAATCCCCGCCTCGCAGACGTGCCCCGCGTTTTTGTCGCCGTCTTCGGCTTCCCGGGGCCCTTCCGGGGCCCCCCGGAGGCCCCAGGGCCGTCAACCAGAGCGGCTCGGGAGGAGCCGCCGGGCCCGCGGGCGGCCTGGGGTCCTGGGCCCGACTCCCTCCAGGCTCCTCTCGTGGCGAGGAGTGGCGAAGCGTCCTGGCTCGCCCTTTGGCCTACCAGGCAGTGTGCTAATTAAGAACCTCTTGTGGTTTCCACGAGATGTTCTTAGAACATCTGGCTGGGAGTGCTTTGTTTTAACACATCGGGTTATTATTCTAAGAACAGTGCTTTTGGTTATGAGAATTTGTTCCCTGCCTAGGCTCTGCCTAGAAGGGTTCTTACTCTCTTGGCTTAAAGGGCCGGGCAGTGGGAACCGGCCCGGGCGGTTCCCCCAGTATCCGCCCCGCGGTTCCCCCAGTTACGTCCCCTTAGCTTAGCGTTGCTTATCTTATCTTAGCTTAGCTTACTTCATCTTAGCTTAGCTTAGCATCATCTTAGCTCAGGTTTATCTTAGCTTAGCTTACCTTCATCTTAGCTTCGATGAGCTTTAGCATAGCATAGCATAGCATAGCATAGCGTATCATAGCATAGCGCAGCATAGCATATCACAGCATAGCCCAACATAACATAGCATAGCGCAGCATAGCATAGCATACCACAGCATAGCATAGCATAGCACAGCGCAGCACAGCACAGCACAGCATCGCACAGCGCAGCATAGCATAGCATAGCATAGCGCAGCGTAGCATGGCATAGCATAGCATAGCATAGCAACTAATGTTGCTTTCCTAGGGGCTCCAACTTCTAGGTAGGGTCGCACTGGGATCATTTGGGTTCTGAGAACATCTCGTGGTAGGACTATAGGAATGCCCGGACGGTCGGTCCCTGCTCAAAGGAGGCGTGTGTTCAGGGGTCTACCTGCAGTCAGGACGCGGAAGCAAGGAGCAGTTCGGGTCGGCTTCGGAGGGGGCTCGCAGTTCCTGCGGTGCTTCCAGCACTGCTCCCCTGGCGCCCCTGGTGCACGCAGGCGGCTCCGGGGCCAAAAGTGAGCTTCGTCGCTTGCGTGGCATTCCTCATGGTAGTAGCTTGGCCGCAGCGCTCGCCGCCTGTCGGCGGGACGAGTTGGCTGTCCAAGGATGCCCTTGCCTGCTCGCCTTTTCGGCCCCTCCTCGGCTGGTTCCGCTGGCCAGCCCCCGAGGCTGTGCCCTTGCGGCGGAGTGTCAAGCTGGATGCCCGAGGGTCTTGTGCATGCCTAGCTTGCCGCCTTGTGGTGCGCGGCGGCAGTATAGCTGCAGAGCAAGTTGCCGCCGCGCTGGCCCGCGCCGGGCACCGAAGTCAGCACTGGGGCTCTTCGGATACCTGGCGGCCGTATCTTGGGGAAACGGGGGCGCAGACTGCCCGCTTCGCTCAGGACTCGGAGTCGGTGTCGCTGGGGGCGAGGACCGACAGAAGACGTTGCCCAATTTGCACATGACTCGGAGTGGTGTCGCCGCCGGTGTCGTCCGCTGGAGGCAAAAGCCGCCTGCCCAGCAGCGGCCGCTGCCAGTTTTGAATGGCATCTGCTGCTGTGCATCGCGGGGTTTGAGCTAAACGGTGCTTTGGCGATCTCGTGGACCGTTTTTGTTTGATGCCGCTTTGCAGCAGAGGCGGAACGACGAGACAGAACGGGGGGATCGAAAACAGAACGAACACGACAAACACCGTTTAGCTCGAGCCCTGGGCCATGTCGGGAACGCTCTCAGAGCGTTCCCATTCCAGAGCGTTCCGGAGCGCTCTCAGAGTGTGCCGGAACGCTTTGAGACGGCCGCGGCGCCCGAGACATTTTCGAGAGCCGCTGGATCTCAGAGATTCTCCAGTTGTCCTCGTCCGTCTCTTTGTCCTCCTCCTGGCTTCGTCTTGGCATGGTGCCCATCTCTTCCCTGCCCACCTCGATGGTGCCACGTATCTGACTGGAGCCCAGGCCGCTGGGGCTCGGCGCTCGAGCCTGCCCCGCGTTCTGCGGCGTGCGGCGTGCGAGCGGTTGCGGTGGGGCCCGTCTCGGGCCCGCCCGTCCTCCGCGCGCGCCGGGCAGAGGACGCTTCCCTCGCGGGCCCGAGGGCCGCGCTCGAGGCCAGCACGCGGCCCCTTCCCGTGCGCGTGCGTGTGCGTGTGCGTGTGCGCGTGCGTGTGCGTGTGCGTGCGTGTGTGCGCCCTCGGCTGGCGTGTCACCTCGCTGGCATCCACGCCTGGCTGCGCTGGGCGGCGGCAGGTGCTGTGGGGTCCGAGGCGATTTTTGAGGGCCCGGCCGCGACCCCGCGCTTGGTACTTTCACGGACCCCGAGCGCGAGGCCGCTTCTGCCAGTGTGTGTGTGTGTACTGCACCTGGAGTTTTCTCTTCGCGTGCTCACGGGGTTTGGTTCACCCCTGCCCGCGCCATCCACCAAGCCGTGTTTTTTGCTTTTGCTGTACGCCGGCTCGCTCTGCGGTGTCCCCCACCGGCAGCGCCTGGTGGTAATTTGCGCGGCAGTCGGTGTGCCAGTCGCGACGGTGCCGTCGCCTGGCCACCTGCCGGAGGAGACACGGGTGTTTTTGTCCATCTCTCCTCCTTCCCGCGCCTGTCGCTATCTTGGCTCAGGTGCTGACGCAACTGGCGTGATGACGGTTGCGCCCTCTGGAGGGAGGCCCCATCGCCACACGACACTGATCCAGGGCGAGGTGGGTCAGGGCGGCGGCAGGCGCAGAGACAGCGAGGCGTGGGGGCCGTCGCCCTCGGAGGGCTCTCGGCGAGGCGCCGCTGCAGAGGTACGCCGCGGCGGGGCTCGAGGATCCCCTGGCGACGCGTCGAGAGTTGCGCGCGGTTGCCCTGGCCGCCGTCGCCATTTTGGAGCGCCCTCCAGTATGGGACTGTGTGTGTTTGACGTTGCTTTCCAGTCAGTGTGAGTGGGTCTGGGCGGGGGGGGCCTGTTGCTGGCCCTTGGCCCTTGGTGTGTTAACAAGCAGATCATCATCCGATGTGCCTCCCCCAGCAGGTTTCTGACGGGACCAAGGGGCCTGCAACCAAGGGACCTCCAAGGGTTTCTGACCAGCAGGTTTTCCCACAGCAGCAGAAACCTGCTGTGGCCTCCCCCAGCAGGTTTCTGTGGGCAAATCGGGCGGTTGACCGTTCAGTGCCATGTCGGGCAGGGGCGCTTCGCAGCTGCCGCCCCCTCCTCCACGGCCCCAGGGCTCCCAGGAGGACGAGGAGAGGAGGGAGGGAGGGAGGGAGGAAGGGAGGGAGGGGGAAGGATGCTGCTGCTGCTGGTGGTGGTGGTGGTGCTGCTGCTGATGATGATGATGATGATGATGATGACGATGATGATGAGATGATGATGATGATGATGATGATATGAGATGATGATGATGATGATGATATGATGATGATGATGAGATGTGATGATGATGATGATGATGGTCGATGAGATCATGACGCTGATGGTGATATGATGATGATGGTGGTGGCCGTGATGATGATGATGAGAAGGAGGAGGCGGAGGAGGAGGAGGAGGCGGGGGAGGAGGAGGAGGGGCGAGGAGGAGGAGGGGCGAGGAGGAGGAGGAGAAACAGGATGATGATGATGATGATGATGATGATGATGATGATGATGATGATGATGATGTTGATGATGATGATGATGATGA
>CAUYUJ010014694.1:228018-235518 GCA_963575745.1 Prorocentrum cordatum
CTCCTCCTCCTCCTCCTCCCTCCTCCTCCTCCTCAGGTGAGCGCGGCGCCTGGGCCGTGCCCCCCCCGGCCTGCGGGGGGGGGGCACCCACAAGCCAGGGGGGCTTCCTTCCCGAAAGGGCTCTTGCAGGAAGCCCCCCCATGCAGTCTGAGTTTCGCCACCCGCCTCGCTGGAGCGCCCCCGCTGTTCTCGACTGCGCGCGAGAGCGACCCCTGGGGAGTCCAGTGAGTCCAGGGGGTCCAGGGGCTCCACGGAGTCCAGGGAGCCTTGGGGGCCCGGGCAGTCCAGGCAGTCCAGGCAGTCCAGGCAGCCCAGGCAGCCAGGGAGTCATCGGCGTCCGGGGTGTCCGGGGATGCGGCTCCATTTGGATCCCGATTGTCCCAACGCCCTCGCATCGCCGATGCATCGGCGATGCGTCGGCGTGCCGCGCGGTCCTCCGACCGCATCTGCTCGGACCCCATGTGGGCGGCCTCTAGGGAGCCAAGCTTGACGATGGAAGCACGTCGATGCAGCTTTCGCGTCGGTATCGGGCTGACGCTTCGCCCCCTGCGGGGCTCTTCTGAGCCAGCTGACGACGACGACGACGACGACGACGACGACGACGACGACGACGACGACGACGACGACGACGACGACGACGACGACGACGACGACGACGACGACGACGACGACGACGACGACGACGATCGACGACGACGACGACGACGACGACGACGACGACGACGACGAGACGAACGACGCCGACACGACGACGACGACGACGACGACGACGACGACGACGACGACGACGACGCGACGACGACGACGACGACGACGACGACGACGACGACGACGACGACGACGACGACCGACGCGACGACGACACGACGACGACGACGACGACGACGGACGACGACGACGACGACGACGACGAAGACGACGACGACGACGATGACGACGACGACGACGACGACGCGACGACGACGACGACACGACGACGACGACGACGACGAGACGACACGACGAACGACGACACGGACGACGACGACGACGACGACGACGACGCACGACGACGACGACGACGACGACGACACGACGACGACGACGACGACGACGACGACGACGACGACGACGACGACGACGACGACGACGACGACGCGACGACGACGACGACGACGACGACGACGACGACGACGACGACGACGACGACGACGACGACGACGACGACGACGAAGACCGACGACGACGGACGACGACGACGACGACGACGACGCGGACGACGAACGACGACGACGACGACGACGACGCGACGACGACGACGACGACGACGACGACCGACGACGACCGACGACGACGACGACGACGACGACGACGGACGACGACGACGACGACGACGACGACGACGACGACGACGACGACGACGCGACGAGGCGGACGACGACGACGAGGAGGACGACGACGACGACGACGACGACGACGACGACGCGAACGACGACGACGACGAGGCGGACGACGACGACGACGACGACGACGACGACGACGACGACGACGACGACGACGACGACGACGACGACGACGACGACGAACGAAGTGAACCCCACCCTCCCCCTCAGAAATCGTGGGGGGTAGGGGTAGGGTTCGCATTTGGCCCCCTAAGCCCGAGCAATTTTTTGACGGTCCTGGGTTCGAGGGCCCGGTGAGGGCCAGAGGAGGCCAAGCGCGTTGGAACTCACGATGCCGTGTTTCTTGTTGGGTTAGGCGCAGTGTGTCACAGCGCAGTGCCCGCCACACGCACTCGTAGTGTGTGTTTGTGTGTGTGTTGTAGACGCCCACGCGTTTCGCTGCTTGCGCTCGACTTTCTACGCCCCGTTGTCGCGCGCGGGGCCGCGACGCCGAAGAAGTGTGTGTGTGTGTGTGTGTGCGTGTGTGTGTGTGTGTGTGTGTGTGTGTGTGTGTGTGCGTGTGCTTACATCTGCATGTGTGTGTGTATTTGTGTGCGGCCCCAGAGGCGACAAGCGGGCCCCAAGACTGATTGAATAGGGCTCGAAGAGCTCAGGATAGCCCATGACGGCGTTCCCGAGATGGCCTCAGGGGGTCCCTCCAGGGATGCTTGTTTTGGCTGTTCATTGTCTTCGAGTCTAGAGATCTCACGATGGAATCGTCCTGGGGTCAGGCTGGGGACTGCCTCCAGGTCCCTCAGAGGCTCCAAGAGCGTACCGAGAGACCTCACGAGGTAGTCTTAGAGACACCGAAGACGGTCTCAAGAGGACCCCAGGAGAAAGAGTACAAGAGGTTGCTCACAGGGCCTGACGACGCCATAACGGACATTTTCAAAGTGCTCAAGAACCCAAGGCAGCTTCAAATGGCTACTATGGAACCATCTTGCGCAGGGTTCAGAATGTTCGTTCGTGTTCCCCCTCTTGGTTCCCTCTTGGGGCCCCATTGGGCCGTTTTGGGTGCCTCATGGGCCGTCTTGGGGCCCTTTTTGGACTGTCTTTGGGATCTCTTGGGGCCTTTTGGGCCGTCCTGGGGCGCTGTTTTGGAATTCTTGGGCTGTCTTGGAGCGTTGGGAGCTGAGAAAAGCGAGAAGGTTGAACTCATTCAAAAAGCTAAGTAAGGCGAGTCGTTGGCTTTGGCCTCTTAGGGCTCTGGGGGTTCCTCTTCGAGCGCTCTTTGGGCCTCTTTGGGGACTGTTGGGCCGCCTTGGTGCCATCTTGGGCGTCTTGGAGCGCTCTTGGGCCGTCTGGGAGGTTTCTTGGGCCCTCTTGGTCGTCTCTTGGGGCTCTCCTGGCCCGACGCGGGGCTCTCTAGCTTTTGGAAAGGCATACGAAGAGCCCCATGACCGCCCGAGGGATTTGGGATTTTGGGCTCCCAGCCCCTACAGTGGGGGCCCATGCCAAGAAACACCCTGCTCGCCTCTAGGGTGCCCTGGGTTTCTTGGGCTTCGATGGTTCTGCGATGGCGAGCGCGACGCTCCCACGCCGAAGATCGATGGACATCCTGGGGTTTCAGGGTTGGGTTTCTTTTGGACGGTTTCTTTATATATTGGCCTCCACTGTATGTTCGGGGCGCTCGCGAGTTCTTCGCTTCTCTCCAAGGTGGCATCCTCGCCGCAAGTGTCCTCGATATCGGAGGCGCCCACGCCAGGGTGCGGTAGACGAGCGTACCATGACATATCATAGCATCACGGTGTGCCAGCGTGGCAGATCACAGGAGCACGGCGAACACAGAGCAGGCCACAGCAGTGGCAACGAGGCAGATTTGCACGTACGACAGACCACAGCAGCATGGCAGACCACAGGAGCACGGCGCACAAACAGGAACACGGCAGACCAGCGCGGCAAACCAGCACGGCAGACCATAGGAGCACGGAAGACCAGCACGGCAGATCCACAGCCGTACGGCAGAGCAGTACGGCAGACCACAGCAGCACGGGAGAGCAGTATGGTTGACGAGCGCAATGAACGAATGGCATGTGTGTTGCATGTCTGTGCTGCGTTTCCGAGTTTCCTTCGCGTTTTCAGCAGACGACGTTCACTGACACGCTCCGTGGACAAAGCGGCGCTCGCGCGCGGAAGGGGTGGTTTTCTGATACGGCAGGGGGCTTCTTAGAAGCCCCTGGTGCCTCCCACGGACCCCCTGCCTTCGCAGAAGGGCGGCCCCTCGCCCAACCCCCTTTGGCGCTGAAAAGGTCCAGGGGCCAGCGACTCGAAAAACTGCGTCGTTGGCCCGCACGCACGGTGCCACCTAGAATCGGCGGCGAGCCCGGGGGCGAACCGAGGAGGGGCGGGCCTGCTCGGAAGGCTCGGACGCCCCCCAGCCTTCCGAGAAGTTCTCGAACCCTTCCCCGAAGGCGCAGGGAGCCTCCGCAGAGGGCGCGAGGGCTTCTACTAAGAAGCCCCGCCGCCTTCTGAGAAGGCCTTCGCCTCCTCACTTCCCCCCCCCGCGCTCGCCGCCGAGGGAGCCCGGAGCGCGCGCGGAGCGCGCGCGCATAGCTCCCAGCAGGTGCAATAGTCACATCTTCCGCCTGAGGCCCCGCCTTCCTGTGCCCCGTCTCCCTGATTAAAAGCTGCGCGTAGCCCGCCGAGCTTCTAGCGGAAGAGGTTCGCGCTCGCCCCGCAGATCCAAAGTGTGTCTTCACATCTTGCTCTCGGCACCGGTGTCCGGGTCACGGCAGCCGCCGGCGGCGGGCAGGGCCTCCTCGACGCGCTCGCGGCCGCGGTGACCGCCTCCGCGGCCGACGAGGCCGCGGCGTCTCTCGCGGCGCCCCCTCCTCGCCGAGCCCGCGCCCCGCGTTCGCGGGGGGAGGGGGGGGGGGGTCTCTCAAGAGGCGAGACGAGGGGGGGGGTCAAGAGGCGAGACGAGGGGGGGGTCAAGAGACGAGGGGGGTCGAGAGACGAAGGGGGGTCGAGAGACGAGGGGGGGAGGGGGGCTCTCAAGAGGCGAGGGGGGGGGCGCACCGACCCCGGGCTTGCGCGCAGGCTCCTGCGGGGATCCTGCGGGGCCTGCCTGGCCCGGGTTTGAATGCTGTCTCGGGTCGGCAGGTCCTCGGGGTGTGTGTGTGTGTGTGGGCGGTAGGAGGAGGCGGGGAGTGGGAGCCGGCCGAGGGGGGGCGGAGGTGGCCCAGCCAGCTGTTCTGGCCAGGAGAGAGAGGTCTGGGAAGGGGGTCTGATCCTCTGGCGCGCCACGGTCGCTGCCAGGGCCACACCCACTTCCCCCCTGGATAGCAGCAGCGATTGTAATTACGGTGGGAGGGGGGGGGGGTCTGGACCGCATGTCGGACCAATCCTAACCGATTGGGACCAATTACGACCGACTGGGACACTTCTCAACCGGCCAACAAAATCAACAGGTACCAATTACAACCAGCTATTTCGGGCCTGCAATCAACTTCCTTCTGTACGGCATGTTAAGACGATCCAGGCATCAAATGATCGTCTTAAGGGTACACATTCATGACGGGGGTCAACATAGGTGCCCTGGTTGGAATTGGTATTCGTTTACTTTTTATGATGTTGGGACGTTGCTGTTCTGCAGCCGCATGTCACAACAACAATTATCAGCTCATAGCAGCAGCATGCATCCAACACAACAACATACATTCACAACACATACCCACACATCTCCCACAACAATGCATTTCGAAAGCCCGACTTATCATCCTCGTTGTCACCGGCAGTAATTTCCTCTTTCCCTGCCTCTTCCCTCCTCCTCCTCATCCTGTTCTTCCTCCTCCTCCTCCTCATCTCCCTCGTGCCGCATTCCTCGTCTTCCTTCTTTTTTCTCCCTCCTGCTTCTCTCTTATTCCTTCTCCTCCTCCTCCTCCTCCTCCTCCTCGTTTTCCTCCTCTTCCTTTTCCTCCTTATCCGCCTCCTCCTCCTCCTCCTCTGGCGGGGGGCAGGGCGACTCGTTCGGCCACGCTATCCCTCCCCGTGGGTTGGGGGGTCATCCGAACCCCCGAGGGCACGAAACGCTTTGGTCGGAAGCGTCGCCCTCGGAGCCAGGGGAAGCCCCGCGCCAGGAACATCGTCGGCAGTCATGAGGAACCCATCGGGTTTCCCCAGGGAATTTCCAAGATTGCTTGGGATTCTTGAAGGATCCCTTGAGAACTTCCAATAATCCTTCAGGAAACCTCCGGAAGTCTGCAGAATCCTCAGGCGCTTTCAGGAATCGTTCAGGGATCCCACAACAATCCTTCAGGAATCCAGTGGGGTCCTCTGGAATCCACAAGGCCACAGGACACCTAGGTAATCCACAGGACACCCAAGGAACCCGCATAATTCCACAGGAATCCAACAGGATCCAAAGGCAACCTTAGAACTCTCAGGAATGCTTGAAGAATCCTTCATAAGTTCTTCAGGGATCCCCAGGTTTTTCCGAGGAATCCTCGGGACTCCTCAGGAATCTAAAGGACACCTGAGGAACCCGCAGGCATCCACAGGAATCCAGAGACACCCGCAAGAATCCTTCACGAATCACGCAATAATCCTACAGGACCCCTCAGGAAACCCAGAGAACCTTGAATGAACGTTAAGACTCGTTCATAAATTCTTCAAGAGTCCAAAAGTTGCTTCAGAAATCCGTCAGACACCATGCAGGAATCCTCGAGCAATCCTCTCAGGCGCCTCTAAGGAGCCTCTAAGGAGCCTCAAAGGAAACCTCTAAGGAGCCTCTAAGGAAACCTCTAAGGATCCTCTAAGGAAACCTTTAAGGAAACCTCCAATAAGGAAACCTCTAAGGAGCCTCTACGGAGCCACTTGGGAGCTTCTAGTGAGCCTCTAATGAGCCTCTAACTCTAAGGAAACGTCTAAGGACCCCTTGAGGAGCTTCGAAGGAGCCCCTGAGGAGCCTCTAAGGAGCTTCTAAGGAGCCTCCAAGGAGCCTCTGATGAGCTTCTAAAGAAACTTTTAAGGGGCCTCTAAGGAGGCCTCTAAGGAGCCTCCAGGGAGCCTCTAAGGAACCTTGTAAGAGCCCCTAAGGAAACCTGTAAGGAGCTTCGAAGGAGCCTCCAAGGAGCCTCTAAGGAGCCTCTAAGGAGCCTCTACGGAGCCTCTGTGGAGCCTCTAAGGAAACCTTTGAGGAGCCTCTAGTGACCTCGAAGGAGCCTCTACGGAGCTTCCAAGGAGCCTCTAGGGAAACCTCTGAGGAGCCTCTGAGGAGCCCCCAAGGAGCCTCCAGGAGGAACCTCGAAGAAACCGCCCAAACAGAAACATTACAAGCTTAAAACATGGCTGTAATTAGTCCCCGTTGGTTGGGATTGGGACCGAAATGGTTGATCCGTCCCAGTTGGTTGTACAGTCAACGCGCCTAGTACGGACGCGCGCCTTCATCTAGGATACCCTTGCGTCCTTGCCTCTGTGGCCCGTCCTTTGCCGTTTTCACTGGTCGCCGCCGCCCAACAAATCCCAACTTCAGCCTCCAAGGTTCTTGCGTCCTTGCCACGTGTCCTTAATCTACGTTTTGACTGTAATTCGTTACGTTTTTGGTCTGGACCCCCCATACGCTGCTAGTGCTCGCGCGCACACTGCGGCGATCGAAACAAGCACCCCTGCCTCGACGTGCCGCCCCCCGCTCCGAGCGTTGCAGCCACCCTCCTCCTCCTCCCCTCCTCCTCCTCCTCCTCCTCCTCCTCCTCCTCCTCCTCCTCCTCCTCCTCCTCCTCCTCCTCCTCCTCCTCCTCCTCCTCCTCCCCCTCCCCAGGTATGGACCGTGACCCGAAGGAGCCTGGCGACGGACCCGACCAGATGCAGTTGTGAGCACCGCCGTTGTATGCACCGCATTTTGAGGAGCGTCTTCTAGGGCCACGAACCGTGACACATTTTTTCCGGCGGGCGCGTGCGAAAGCAGCCGCTGGGGCCGTCGGTGGAATTCCCAATGAGGCCACGAAGCGCGTGAGAGGTGTGCCGAAACAGGTGCGATGGGCGCATGCGAGCGCAGCCATTGGGGCCGTCGGTGGAGCGCCCTGTGGGGCCACGAAACGTGTGATGGGTGTGCCAAAATGGGAACGGGGGCGCATGCGAA
>CAUYUJ010014694.1:243018-273018 GCA_963575745.1 Prorocentrum cordatum
GGGGGGGGGGTACGGGTGCGGGACGCAGTCGGAGAGAGGCAGAGGGTCGAGGTCGGGTCGGTGAGGGTGCCCTCGTGTTCTTCGTGCTTGTGGGCTGTTCTTGTGCATCCTGGGGAAGGAGTGCCCTCGAATGCTCGTGAGGGGAGGCTGCATCGATTCCCAAACGGCCGCTCACCGCAGAGAGGGGTCCACTGGCTCACCCCGTCCAGGAACGTGCGGATTCGCGATCGGATGCTTGCTTTTCGGCGATGCATCGCTGATTCCAGGTCGATGTTTCCGCCGTGAACCCGTGCCGTTGCGCCTCGTGGAGTGGGCCCACCTTTTGCACAGCAGGCCGTGGAGCGCGGAGCTATCGAGAGCGCTTCCTCCCGGATCTCTTTGCACGCATATAACGCCCACCAGAGGCAGCAGCGAGCGGCAGCGCAGGCCGCGATGACGCGGGCCGAAGGACAAGCCTTGGCCTCTGGAATGCCTGGGCTGGCTGGGTGCATGGGTCAGACTCTCGCTGGGAGGCGAGGGCAGACGCCCGCTCTTTGTTTCCCCTGGCGACGGCGGACGTGCCTGGGGGGGGAGGGATGCGGGGGCCCTGCCGTGCCACGGTGCGCGCGGGCGCCTTCCTGGAAATGCCTCGGGATGGCCAGTCCCCAGACGGCGCCGGCGCGAATCGTGACGAGACCAGGGGGGGGCGGGGGTGGAGCCAGTCACGGGCGTTATCGTGGAGGACAACAAGGTAGGCTCCAGGGGAGGTCTCGTGCCAGCTCCAGGGGTCCCGAGCTTCGGCTCTCGGGCAGTGGGCCTTGCAGAGTGGGCTCTCCGACGGGTGAAGCCCAGAGCTGGGTTGGCAGAGGGCCCAGGAACTCCCGACGCCCAAGCTGGCTTTCTTGGCAGACGACATCCAACCCTGGCGCCCGGAGCATCCACAGGTCTAGACCCCGTGCTTTGAGTCTGGCTCGGGGTGGGCGAACGGAGGCTTTGAGGATGGGCTGCGACCTCTGCTGCGTGCAGCTGGTTTCGATCTTCCGTGGGCCGCTGTCCTCGTTGCATGGCCGCCTCCGGCGCCGGAAGACGCCGAATAATCATAAGCTGCATGTAGCCGGTTCGCCCAACCCCTCTGTGCCGTCCCAGCATGTCGTCCACCCGAGAGCCTAGAGATCCGACGTTGGCCTCGTCCAAGCGGGCCCCAGAGGTCGCCATCCCTTCCCCGTGGGGTACTTGCTCAGTCCCAGACCCACTCCTGACTGTCCCGTCCCAGACCCACTTCTGACGGCCACAAGATCTTGAGAAAATCGGCCCTCGGGGCTGAGATGACAGAAGAACACCAGGATTGAAGGATTCGCGGCGTCGGAGGTTTGGGAATCTGGGCTTCAAGATATCGGCGCTACCCTAGCATACTAATACTGTGTGTGCGTCGTCTCCTCAGGGGCGACGCGCGCATCGAGAAATGTTGTAGTATAT
Source organism: Prorocentrum cordatum (assembly GCA_963575745.1). Lineage (NCBI taxonomy): Eukaryota > Dinophyceae > Prorocentrales > Prorocentraceae > Prorocentrum > Prorocentrum cordatum. Next base: position 244,474 of record CAUYUJ010014694.1, read on the forward strand.
GCGCCATGGCGGGCGTTTTGTGGCCACACCGCTCTGGAAACGATATACTACTAGATGGGTGTACTACATGTTCGGGTCGGACGCGCACCTCCAAGGAGGACATACTAGTACTAGTATGCCTCTGTGCGTCCCACTGAGATGACGGACGAACTCCAGGATTGAAGGATTCACGACGTCGGAGGTCTGGGAGTACCCATCGGTCGTTGAAAGTAGGTATTTTTGGATTTCCAGAGCCCAGTTTACTTCAAGCGCCTTCCTACTTCAAGAATCGATGTGCTTTTGCTGCGTTTTGTTGGTCTCTGGGCGGGCCCGAACCCAATCTATTTGATCCGCCTTCCTACTTCATGTTTCTACCTACTTCTTCCGACCGATAGGTACCAGTGTATCTCTGTGCGTCCCGAGCTGGACCCCGGGACCGATCCTGGGGTGCGTTCTGGCCCGAAAATCTCGAGGCGAAAGCACCCAGCCGTGGGCACGAGCCGGCCCAGGAGCTGCCATAGACGCCAGCGCCAAGCCTCGAACCTCGGCCCTCGAGCCTCGATCCTCGGCCCTCGAGCCTCGATCCTCGATCCTCGGCCCTCGGCCATCGATCCTCGACCCTCGAGCCTCGAACCTGGATCCTCGAACCTCGGTCCTCGGTCCTCGAGCCTCGAACCTGGGTCCTCGGTCCTCGATCCTCGGTCCTCGATCCTCGGTCCTCGGTCCTCGAGCCGCGAGCCTCGAGCCTCGAACCTCGAACCTCGGTCCTCGGTCCTCGAGCCTCGAGCCTCGATCCTCGGTCCTCGATCCTCGAGCCTCGGTCCTCGAGCCTCGGCCCTCGAGCCTCGAGCCTCCTGCCCCCTGCCCTGCTGCCCTGCTCCCCGCTCCCCCGCCCCCGCCCGCCCCGCCCCGCCCCGCCCCGTCGGCCCCCTGGGGCCTCCCGCCGCCTGCGCGCTCGCCGTCGCCGTCGCCCGCCCGCCCCCCCGCTTCGGATGCGACTCCTGGGAGGTCAAAATTCTGCAGCCTGCAGTCGGGGGCGGAAACGAGGGGGGTGAGGACTAGGGGGGGTGGATATCATGGCGGGGGCCATGATATTCCTGCCGATCGCCGATCCGACTCGCCGATTCGATCCTGGGCTCCCCCGCCCCTCCCTCTCTCTCGCCCCCGTGCCTGGGCGGGCAGCACGGCCTGCCAGGAGCCTGCGGCGCCGGCACTCTGTGCGTCTGCTGCGCGCCCGCCCAGGCGTGCGAGATGTCCTGGCGTCGGGGCCCCCAGGTCCGAGGCCCGAAAGCCATCACGTCACCAATTTTGGGCCCCACAGGTTGCGCGGCAGGTGCGGGGGAGGATTTTGCCCTCCCCGACCGAATGCCCCGCGGCGGCGCTGGACCGTTTTTCTCTTGCGCTGGCCACGGGGCGGTCGCCCGTCGTGTGGCCAGTGCCTCCTAGCCCATGGGGCTGCTGGAGGTACTCCTTCGGCCAGTGAGGTGCCCCTCGCTGCCAGCAGAGGTTTCCAGCCGCCGCTGCTGTGCTCACCAAGGCTGTGCGGGCGTCTGGCTCAAAAAACACTGAGGCCCCAGGGGCCCCACGTTAGTGAAGTGAGGCTTTTTCCCACGTGAGGAGCCCGAACTTGATCACTTCACTCCACCCGAGCCCAGGACGAAAGTCGGGGGCCGAGTTGCTGCTGTGATGCAACATAGGTCTCGTCAGGGCCCGCAGGGGCCCACATCTCGAGTATAGAGAGGACCGACTGCATAATGGATTTACCCCAGAATCAGCTTCCTTGGCGAACCTACGGACACATCCCAGAACTCTCACAATCGATTGCCGACATGTCGGCGCCTTCGCCGTAGACTGGACGGGGGGAATCAACTTTGGGGCACACCGATCTGTGCAGTCGACCCCCCGCCCGAACATCGGCCACGCTCTTCCCGCCCTGGCCCCGTGCCGGGCGCGAGCGCCTCCCGGAGAGACGGCCCGCCGGGCGCGCCCGCGTGCCGCGCCTGCGGCGGCGCGCGCGGGGCCCGCGCCCTCGGAGGAGGCTCGGGGGCCCCCCAACGGGGCGGTGACCACACCGTGCGGTGAGTCGGTGGGGATGCGGGGTCGCCGCGCGGTCTTGGGGCTCCCTCTCCGAGGACGTCGCGGGCGACAGGGGCCTCCGGGGTCCCAGGGCCGTGCGGTGACGGAGCGTGCTGTGAGGTCTCTGAGGATTCCGAGGTCGCCGCACGGCCTGTCACCGCACCGGGGGAGCGGCCTCCCTCTCAGACGCCTCCCCCCTCCCCCTTCTGCCCCTTTCTTCGAGGAAGGAACCACGCCATAACCATAGACTTTTGGCGCTCCGCGCTGGCCCCCCCAAACATTTCTTCGAGGAAGGAGCAACGCCATAACCATAGACTTTTGGCGCTCCGCGCTGGCCCCCCCTTCTTCGAGGAAAGAACAACGCCATAACCATAAACTTTTGGCGCTCCGCGCGGATTTCTTGGATCCACGCTGGCCCCCCCCCCATCGGCGCCTCCGGCGCCGCCCTTGGCGCGCTTCGCGCGCCGGGGAGGGAGGGTCCAACGCAGATGCAAAAAGTCCGCGCGGAGCGCCAGCGTTTGATGTTTGTGGCGTTTTCTCTTCTTCCACTTCTGCGCGCCGCCACTCTGGGAGCTCGTACCTCGGGATGGGTCCGCTGCTGTCGGACCAGGTGTTGCTCTGCGCCGAGCCGAGGAGCGGCCACCCCGGCACGCTTCAGGGGCAGGGTGAAGAAGGGGGGATAGGCTCAAGGGGGGGTGCAGCGACCCCCACTCGCCCGTGGATCGCCGACAGGGGCCCGATAAGCAGCCGTCCCCCCTGCGAGCGCGCCGCCTGTCCTCCCCGCCGCCGGGCGCGCCTTCTCCCCCCCCCCCTCTTGGCCGCTGCGGAGGCTGGCCGCGGCCGCAGGCGTGTCGGCCTCGCAGGTGAAGGCGCGCCCGCCCCCTCGCGCCCGCCCCCCCCCCCCCGCGTGTGGCGCGGCACGCCACCTGGAATTATCGGGAACCCCGAGACGGGGGTCCCTGCATGCGGGGGCCCGCCAGAGCGCCGGCTCTTGCAGCATCCTGCCAGGCCAGGGTTGCATGGCCCGGGTCAGCGCGCAGGAGCCTGCATGGTCCTGCAGGATCGTCCCAGGCTCCTGCGAAGCCCGACTGCGTCCCGATGTCGGTGCGATCCAACCACGCGCAAAAAGGGGGGGAAGGCTTCTTGGGAGCACCCCTGCTTCTTGGGAGGCGCGGGCTTTGTCCGCAGATGCAATGGCGCCTTCTAAGAAGCAGCCCCTTTATACTGAGCCTTCCCCCCTTACCCTACACTCGGAGGCTTAACACCAGCAATGTCGGCGGTGTGCCTCCACCGAGGGAAGATGATCCCAACCTCGGTGATGATGGTAATCTCGGGGCTTCTAAGTCGCCGACATATTACCACCAACACCGAAATCTAGGATCATCTGCCCCTTGTGGAGGCAACCCCCAGTGTTGGCGTTGGTACCCTTCTCCAGGCCTATAATCCACCCTTTGTGCGCGCCGCCAAGCGATGGAATTGAACAACTCTCTCGCTCCGAGGCGCGAGCGAACGGGTGGTGCTGTTCTGCTCGTCGCCGTCCTCCGAGCAGATCCCTCGCGGGCTCCGGGAGCCCCCGTGGCGGCTTAGAGGACGAGCCACACGCGTTCCAAGCCTTGGGACCTGCTCCGCCCCCCGTCGTTTCGGCCGGCGCGCAGGGGGTAGGGCGAGGGTGGAACCGAGTCGGACTTGGGATGGGGTCGTGCTTTTCGGGTCGCCTCAGATCCAGGGCGGGGAATGTCTTCGGGGCCAGGGCTCGTCGTGGCCCGAGCAGCCTCTTCGTTCCTTCTTGTTGGCTGTTCCCATGGGAGCGCGATGGCTGGTCGGACAGTTCCTGTCCACTTTGGGTAGGACTCGTTGTCGGAGTCGCCGCGGCCGCTGGCCGTTTGAGACAACCTGCCGCCTGGCCAGCAGCGGCAATTCTGGGTGTTGGGCACCATTTGCTCCTGGGCATCGTCTGATTTTTGCCGCACCCATTTTCGGTGTCCGACGAGGAAGCAGATGTAGAGGAGGAGGAGCAGGAGCAGGAGCAGGAGGAGGAGGAGGAGGAGGAGGAGACGGAGCAGGAGGAGGAGGAGGATGAGGAGGATGATGAATATGAATATGATGATGATGATGATGATGATGATGATGATGATGATGATGATGATGATGATGATGATGATGATGATGATGATGATGATGATGATGATGATGATGATGATGATGATGATGATGATGATGATGATGATGATGATGATGATGATGATGATGATGATGATGATGATGATGATGATGATGATGATGATGATGATGATGATGATGATGATGATGATGATTATGATGATGATGATGATGATGATGATGATGATGATGATGATGATGATGATGATGATGATGATGATGATGATGATGATGATGATGATGATGATGATGATGATGATGATGATGATGATGATGATGATGATGATGATGATGATGATGATGATGATGATGATGATGATGATGATGATGATGATGATGATGATGATGATGATGATGATGATGATGATGATGATGATGATGATGATGATGATGATGATGGATGATGATGAGATGATGGGAGGAGGAGAGGAGGAGGAGGAGGAGGAGGAAAAGGAGGATTGATGAAGAGGATTGAGGAAAAAGGTCGTGGAGAAGGGGAGGAGGAGGAGGAGGGGAGGAGGAGGAGGAGGAGGAGGAGGAGGGCAGGAGGAGGGGGAGCAGGAGGAGCAGGAGGAGGGCAGGAGCAGGAGGAGCAGGAGGAGGGGGAGCAGGAGGAGGAGGAGGCGGAGGAGGAGGAGGAGGAGGCGAAGGAGGAGGAGGAGGAGGAGAACGAGGCGGACAAGGAGGGTCGATGTGGAGGAACGAGGAAGAGAGTTGTGGAGAACGATCGAGGAGGAGGATGTGGCTGAGGAGGAGGAGGCGGAGGCGGAGGAGCAGGAGGAGGAGGCAGAGGAGGAGGAGGAGGAGGAGGAGGAGGAGGAGGAGGAGGAAGCACGATATAATACTCCAGATGATAAGCATACTCGTAAGAAACGAAGCTGAACAATCATACTACTAGTACGCATAGTAATGTGGCGGCTAAGACTAATACGAACAAGGCTAGGACGAGTAAGAAAACGAATCGTAATACCAATGCTACGAACAATTATATGGAATCTAGATCTAAGTGCATACTAGTAACAAGCATACGGAACTAGGAGATCTGACACTACTCATAAGACTACTTCTAGAATTGATACATAGCATGGATGAAATAGTAGTACTAGGATTCATAACCAGAGTCATACTAGTACTAATGTGTTAACCTTGCCATATTATTTTTAGTATTACTACTATTATCATTATTATTATTAATAAAAAGACGAATGATAATATTAATTAAGAAGATGAGGAGGGGGCTGAAACCTGAAGGCTGACGGCATGAATGCCTAGTCCATGCCAGGCTGCGCCGCACAGGGCGGCCCACGAACCTTGCGGGCAAAGGAAGAACGCCTGGCCCCCGGAGGCCAGGGCTGGGCCGCGGGCCGGCGTGCCAGCCAGGGGCACCACGGCTTCACCCCCAAGCCCGACTGGGCCCACGGGCAGAGCCCCAGCTGTCCACGCCGAGCCCAACTCTGGCAACTGGCGACCCAGAGGCACCCAGCCGACAACAGAACAAACCCGAAGCCAGGCCCCCCCCGGGGGCCAGCCCCGCGCCCGCAGGCCGCGAGGGCCACCGCGGCTCGGCCTCGCAGGCCGTCCAGGCCGCGAAATCGAGCCCCCAGCTTTCCAAGCCTGGTCAGACCGTGGCGGCACCGACCCCGCGGTCGCCGAAGTTCCTCAGCATTTCTGCGGAAGCTTGCACTCGTCGCCGCCATCACGGCTCACCGTCAGTCTCCTGGCCGTTCTCTGCCTCGCGCGCGTCCGCCGTCCGCCGCAGCAGGCCCAACGAGGCGAGGTCCTCGGCCAGGCCGTCAGCCAGCTCGTCGGCCAGCTCGTCGGTCTTGTCGGACACGGCATCGGTGAACTAGGCGACGAGCTTGTGCAGGGCCTCCTGTAGGCTAGCCCGCCCCCCGGCGTCGAATCCCCAGAGATCAAACTCCTCCATGATCAGCACCACCATTTGCTCCGTCTTCCTGCCGCTCTCCAGCCTGGCCTTGCCCTTGGCATACCCGCCGTGCTCCTGCTGCCCGATAGGTACTCGAGCCTCGACGCTATCGTCAGAGTCCGCGTGGCCCTCAGTGAAGGCCTCCAGGACTCCTTCGCTCAGATCGACCCGCGCTCCCGCCGGCTGGTCGCCCTTCGGCCCTGGAAACCCCAGCAACTTCAGAACCCCCTCGAGGCCCCAGTCGCACTGGGCCGCCGCGTTGTCCTCGCCGTCGCCCAGGACATGGGCGGTCGGCCCACTCATCGCCACGGTGGCCCCATCTCGCTGCTCTTCCGGCTCCACGGGTGGTCCTGGTGGGTGGCCGGGCGGACGCTTGCCCAAGGGAGGGATTCTGGCTCCCCGCCGCCGGCGCCTTCAAGCCGGAACCGCCTTCCGAACTGCCTGCCTTCGCCTCGGCTTCCCGCTCCTGGCACTTCTCCCTCCTGCGGAGCACCCTGGCCTCGTGCCTAGCAGCTTCCTCGGGCGTCGTGTTCGCCTTGGTCATCCTCGCGACGTCCCCCAGCTCCCCAGCCAGAGGGGTCGCTGGCTTGATAGCCGCTGGGCCCTGCTCGGGAGTCTTCCGGAAGTGCGGGGGCAGGCGATGGGCCAAGGGGTTCGCCAGCTGCCCCGCCACCAGGCGGTAATGGTGCTTCTACCTTCGCCCTCTCCACGCTCAGCTCCTCCTCGCACTCCGAAGGCGGGGCCGACGTTAGAGGGTCCCAGATCGGCTCCTGCTCCTCCTCCGGCTCCTCCTCCTTCTCCTCCTCCTCCTCCTCCTCCTTCGCCCCCTGGAGGGCAACGGGCAAGCGCTGGCTCTCCTGAGCCAGAGCCAAAACGGCTAGGGGGAGGATGAGGAGGAGCATGAGAAGGAGGAGGAGGAGGAGGAGGAGGAGGAGGAGGAGGAGGAGGAGGAGGATCGAGGATATCGAACTTCTTGGACATTTCTGGCCCTTCTTGAGCCTCTGCATGCCTCCTGGAGCTTCCGGGGACCTCCGTGCGGGGACCTCTAGAAACTTCTGCAGCGTCCATGTCCGATCCGGACGATCCGATTCGATATCGATCCCGTCAGGCCCGATCTGGTTTGATTCCGATGTTCCGACGATCCGATACGGCCCGATATTTGCAGGACATTGTTGTGTATCCTGGCGGCCTTTCCGACTTGATCCCGACTGCACTCGGGCCTCTGGCGTCCGCCTGGGACGGTTCGGGCACCCCCAAAGCGGTCTTGGCGAGCCCCTGAGGTCCCGAACGCTTCCCCAGGACGGGCTTCTCATCCCGAGTCGTTTCTTGACAGTCCCAGGGCCCGGCAAGGGCTCCCAGAGTCAGGAGGGGAAAACACATAGACACAATTAATTGTCGATCCCAAGGAAAATATGGAAAAATATGGGAAGTGGGGGGGAAGACAAAAACCCAGAAAATATGGGAAAATATGGGGATTGTTTTTATTTGTGTGTATTTATTTGTGTGTCCTGGGGCCCCTTCAAACATGGCCAGCAGTCTTTTTGTCGTGATCTTTTTCGCGCTCGCGACGCGCGGAGGGCCGGGAAATGCACAGGCAAGGCCAACGACGCTCAAAGGACTCGACCCTCGATCCTGGAAGGAGGAGGGCTGGAAACCTCCCTGGGCCGCCGGAAGCGTCCCCTGCCCTCCGCGCCCTCCGCTGGACGTCGTGCCCCCCCCCCCCCCTGAGGCTCATTACGATCCGATCGATCCGCTTCGACATCGGTTTCGGCCCGTTCGATTTGATCCGATCTCGATGTTTTCCAGTGATCTGGCGTGGCCTGGTGATTCTGCGGCGCTGTGGCGCGTCCCTGTGCAGCCGCTCCGATTCGACTTCGACTCCGTGCCGATGCGGCCCGATCGGACATGCTCCTCCTCCTCCTCCTCCTCCTCCTCCTCCTCCTCCTCCTCGATCGGACATGCATGGGGAAACAAAAGATACCAATACCGCTACTCCCCAGACCTCTCCCGGGGTGCGTCCTGCCCAGCATTTCGAGGCGAATCCAGCGGTGCCGACGAGGACCTCCCAGGAGGCTCAAAAAGGGGGAAACGAGCGAAGGGTAGCGGTATGGGTACCCTTTCCTCCCCCGAAAACATTCCGATTCGAGCCGACTTCCCGTTTCGATGCTGCCCGGTCCCGGTCCCTCCCGCGCCCCCCGAGGAGCTGCGCGACCGCACCGGCGCCTCCATGGGCAAGTGCCGCCAGGCGCTGCAGGAGGAGGAGCGCCCGCCAGCCCCGCCTCTCGCCGCCCGCGGGGGGCGCTCCTGGGGGCGCGCCCCCCCGGACCGCCCACGTGGGAGGGCTCTAAGAGACCATCTCTCTGTTGCTTGGGGCATGACCCACTTTTTTTCAGGTTCGCTGCTTCTCTTGGCTGGTGCTAGCTTTCGCCGCAATCAGCGGCTCATCAGGCTTGAGCCTAAATTGGCTCTGGATTCGCACTCTACCTGCAAGGAGGAAAGACTGGGCTACTCTGTAAGAACGGTTTTTTGAAGGCAGATCTGCCTTCAAAAAGGAGGAAAGACTGGGCTACTCTGCAAGAACGGTTTTTTGAAGGCAGATCTGCCTTCAAAGAACGGTTTTTTGAAGGCAGATCTGCCTTCAAAAAATAAGAACGGTTTTTTGAAGGCAGATCTGCCTTCAAAAAACCGTTCTTACAGAGTAGCCCAGTCTTTCCTCCTTGCAGGTAGAGTGCGGTTTTTTTGAAGGCAGATCTGCCTTCAAAAAACCGTTCTTACAGGGCGTCATGGCCCCCGCTCCCTCCCCCCCCTATGACGTAACGGCCCCCCCCCCCGCTGGGATCTGCGTAGGTGTCCCCGCAGAATCCGCATAGCAGTCTGCTCCGCAGTCGTCGTCGTCGTCGTCGTCGTCGTCGTCGTCGTCGTCGTCGTTTCGTCAAGTTTCCTGAAGTCTCTAAGCTTCTTCGCTGGTCACTTAGAGACTTGAAGTCTCTAAGTGGCCAGCAAAACGTACCCCGCAAGTTTAGACCAGCAGAGCGTACCCATGAGTGGAGTGTCGCCCATGGAGAAATCATACGTAGAGCGACTGACTGCTGTCCTGGGTATCATCCGAGACCGTAGGAACATATTTTAGCTTCAGTCGTGTGCGATACGGGTACACGGGCACGCAGCTACAGTGTGCGCCTCCCCGGACCGCCCACGCGCTGGCAAGAATCGGCGTCTGGATCAGATCACCGCGGGTGGTGCTGAGGGGATGCGCAGCCAGGGGCAATTCTTGAGGGGGATAGGTCTCCAGGAGGCCCCCCCAAAGCAGGTTTTCTTTTTTCGGGCCTCCTTTGGAGGCTTCTCGTCGCCACGGCTGGATACGCCTCGAAGAGCGGGTCAGGAAGGACCCCGGGTGAGGTCCGGGGGCAGACTGAGAGGATGTGGGACGGGCGGGAGAGCCGCCGTCGTCGTCTCACGTCGGAGGCAACGGATCAACGGGGCGTGGATTAGCGACGGGTCCCGTTTCTATGGGAAATCGCGGAACTCCGCCGCCGAGCGAGGCGGCACCGGTCGCATGTTGGGGAGGGCACCTCCCCCGATCTTTGGATTGCGAAGGCCTTGCGGCTGCGCCGCCGACCCTGCAGACGGAGACGACGAGCAGGACAAAGACGTTGAGGAGAGGGAGGCGGAGGACGTCAGGGAAAAGGAGGAGGAGGAGGAGGAGGAGGAGGAGGAGGAGGAGGAGGAGGAGGAGGAGGAGGAGGAGGAGGGGGGGGGAAGGAGGAGGAGGAGGAGGAGGAGGATGAGGAGGAGGAAGGAGGAGAGAGGAGGAGGAGGAGGAGGAGGAGGAGGAGGAAGACAAATAATAATAATACGCAGAAGCAGAAGCAGAAGAAGAAGACGACAAGTAATAATAATCATCAGCATACGAATAAGAATAATAATAATACTAATAGGAATAATAAGCATACTAATACTAAGCTGATTTATAACAAGGATAGGAGTACTACTGATTATACTATTACTACTAATAATAATGGAATTAAGAAGAAACATACTCATAATGCTAAGAATAATCAGTATACTAATAAGACGATTAAGACGAACATTACTACTAATAATAACACTAATAACAATGTTAGTAAGAGTATTAAGACGATAGCTACACATACTAGTAATACTACGAATCATAATGATAATGCGACTCATACTAATACGAACGATAATAACACTAATAATAATACTGCTAGGAAGAAGCAGAAGACGAACACTAAGAATAAGAACACTGATAATCATGATAAGACACATCATAATAATTCTTTACGCTTCGCGTATCCCCACCAGCCCATCTCACAGCAGCAACTCTCGCGAAGCATGCCGACAGTCGTGTTTTTCACGCGTGTGTCCGCTTGGCCCCGCATATCTCCCCTGTTCCTCCTTCCTCCCGCCTCCTTGAACATCCTCCTTGTGAGGTGAAGCGTTTGGGCACCTCGTTCGCGTGCAAGTTGTTCGGGCCCTTCGTAGGTGGAGTCGTAGTAGTAGTAGTAGTAGTAGTAGTAGTAGTAGTCATAGTAGTAGTAGTAGTAGTAGTAGTAGTAGTAGTAGTAGTAGTAGTAGTAGTTAGTAGTAGTAGTAGTAGTAGTAGTAGTAGTAGTAGTCGTAGTAGTAGTAGTAGTCGTAGTAGTAGTAGTAGTAGTCGTAGTAGTAGTAGTAGTAGTAGTAGTAGTAGTAGTAGTAGTAGTAGTAGTAGTAGTAGTAGTAGTAGTAGTAGTAGTAGTAGTAGTAGTAGTAGTAGTAGTAGTAGTAGTAGTAGTAGTAGTAGTAGTAGTAGTAGTAGTAGTAGTAGTAGTAGTAGTAGTAGTAGTAGTAGTAGTAGTAGTAGTAGTAGTAGTAGTAGTAGTAGTACTAGTACTAGTAGCAGATGAAGTAGTATTCAGTAGTTCTAGTAGTAGTAGCAGTAGCAGGAGTAGTGGTAGTAGTAGTAGTAGCAGTAGCAGCGACACTAGTAGTAGCAGCGGCAGTAGAAGTAGCCGTCGTCGTAGAAGTAGTAGTGCTCGTAGTAGTACTAGCACGAGTAGCAGTCATAGCAGTAGTAGTAGTACCAGTAGTAGTAGTAGTAGTAGTAGTAGTAGTAGTAGTAGTCGTAGTAGTCGTAGTAGTCGTAGTAGTAGTAGTAGTAGTAGTAGTAGTAGTAGTAGTAGTAGTAGTAGTAGTACTAGTAGTGTAGTAGTAGTAGTAGTAGTAGTAGTAGTAGTAGTAGTAGTAGTAGTAGTAGTAGGACTCATAGTAGTACGAGTAGATCTGGTAGCAGTCGTAATAGTAGTTGTAGTTGTAATAGTACGAGATGATGTAGTCAAAGGAGTATGAGTAGTAGTAGTAGTAGTAGTAGTCGTAGTAGTAGTAGTAGTAGTAGTAGTAGTAGTAGTAGTAGTAGAGCGTAGAGAGTAGTAGTAGTAGTAGTAGTAGTAGTAGTAGAAGTAGTAGTGGTGGTAGTAGTGGTAGTGGTGGTAGTAGTGGGTAGTAGTATAGTAGTAAGTAGTGTAGTAGTAGTAGTAGTAGTAGTAGTAGTAGTAGTAGTAGCGTAGTAGTAGTCGTAGTAGTAGTAGTAGTAGTAGTAGTAGAAGAAGAAGAATAATAAGAAGAATAATAAGAAGAATAATAAGAATAATAAGAATCATAATAATAATAATAAGAATAATAAGAAGAATAATAAACATAATAAGAATAATAATAATAATAATATTAAGAAGAAGAAGAATAATAAGAATAATAATAAGAAGAAGAAGAATAAGAATAATAAGAAGAAGAATAATAAGAAGAATACTAAGAATAAGAATAATCATATAAGAAGAAGAAGAATAAAAATAAGAATAATAATAATAAGAATAAGAAGAAGAATAAGAAGAATAATAAGAAGAAGTAGTAGTAATCGTAGGAGAAGAAGTAGTAGTAGATGTCTTTTGGGAGCCGCTCGGAGGCCTCTTGGGGCGTCTTCGGCGCCTCTTGGGGCCTCTTGGGGACCTCTTGGGGGTATCTTGGGGGCCTCTTGGAGGCCTCGTGGTGCCTCCTGGGGACCTCTTGTGGGCCATCTGGGGACCTCATGGGGCCATCTGGTGGACCTCTGGGGGCCATCTTGGGGGGCTTGTATGAGCGCTGCCCCTCCTCCTGGTGTGACTCGTTCGGGCTCCTCGTGGCGTGAGTCGTTCGAGACCCGCGTCGTGGTGTGAGTCGTTCGGGCTCCTCATGGTGTGAGTCGTTCGGGCGCCTCGTCCTGGTGTGAGTCGTTCGGGCCCCTCCTTGTGGTGTGAGTCGTTCGGGCTCTTCGTGGTGTGAGTCGTTCGGGCCCCTCGTCCTGGTGTGAGTCGTTCGGGCTCCTCGTGGGGCCTCTTGGGGGCCTCTTGGAGCCTCTTGGGGCCTCTTGGGGGCCTCTTGGGGGCCTCTTGGGGGCCTCTTGGGGGCCTCTTGGGGGCCTCTTGGAGGCCTCTTGGGAGCCTCCTGGGGGCCTCTTGGGGCCATCTTGGGGCCTCCTGCGACCTCCTCAGAAGCGCAAATGAGCGCTACCCCCTGAGAAGGACAAAATGAGCCCAAAACCTTAGTAAAATCAATGATTTTGATATCAAGGAAGAGGAGCGCTGCCCCCTCAGAAGGCCAAAATGGGGCCGAAACCGTAGTAAAATCAATGATTTTGGCTTCAAAGAAGAGGAGAGGGTTTTTTCTCGGTCCCCCCGTCGGGGGCAGAATCCTCGTGAGGGGTGTCGTTTTTTAGCCCTCCCAGGAGTCGAAATTGACCCCCCTGACGACCCGCCGGACCCCCTCTCCAGGCCCAGGGGGAGGGGGTACGGGGAGGGGTAAACCCCTCCCCGAAGGGGAAGAAGGGGGGTTGAGGACAGAGAGAGCTCCCTAAGCCACTCACGCCCAAAGGGCTGGTGGGATTAGACGAACACTAGTAGTGGACATTAGGAAAATAAGATTAATACCAGTAATAATAACACTATTAATTAACAAAAAATTGATAATAATAATAAGTTTAATACTAAGAATAATACGAATACACCATAACAATAGTAATACTAATACGACTAATAATACTAATAATACGAATAACAGTAATACTACTACTACTAAGAATAATAACAATAATAATAATACTCATCATAATCATAATCATAATCATACTACTACTACTACTACTACTAATAATACTAATATTACTAATAATAATAGTAATACTAATACAACTAATAATACTAATAACAATACTAATAATACTAGTAATCATACTACTACTACTACTAATAATAATAATAATAATAATAATAATAATACTAATACTAATAACACTAATACTAATACTAATAATACTGATAAATAATAATAACAACAACTAGAATAATTATACTACTAAGAACAAGCAATATACTACGAATAATAATAAGAATGCGACTAATAAAATAGGAAGAAGACGAATAATAATAACAATAATAATAACAATAATAATAACAAGAACAACAAGATGAAGAAGAGGAGGAGGAGGAGGAGGAGGAGGAGGAGGAAAAGGAGGAGGAGGAGGAGGAGGAGGGGGGAATGAATGGGCCCGTCTGAGGCTTTGTGTGGGCCCCCGGACCCCCAGGGGGGTGTCGCATCCGACGCGGAACCCCTCCCTGGACCCCCCCCGGCACTCCCCGTGGACCTCCCCCAGGACTCCCCCGGGACCCCTCCCGGGACCCCCCAGCAGGGAAGGGATCAAAGGGAAGGGGCTTCCCTTCGACTCAATGACAACGTTGCTCTTGAGGGGGAGGCCCTGGAAAAGCGTGGGCGAGCGGCGACGGGCCCAGGGAAGAGGGGGAAAGGGGAGGAGGGGAGACGGGCCCAGGGAAAGGGGAGCGCAGGGACAGGAGACGACTGGCCCAGGCAAAGGGTGGGTGCAGGGACACGAGACGACGGAGACGACGACGAACGAACGACAGGAACGGGCAAGCCCCTCACACACGCCCGACACAGGGTCGGCGGATTTGGCCATTTGCCACCGATTGGGCCCCGATGGCCCCTCCCGCCCAGGAGTGTGCGGAGTCGCCGTCGGGGGCCAAACGCCGATGTATCGGCGAAGTTTCGCCTGTTTCAGCTCGGTGTTACCCCCCCCTCCTGAGCTGGTCCGGGCTCCCCCCCTCACGTTCCACTCCCCCTGTGGGGGGCGCTGACGAGGGCTGTATCTGGCATATTCTACCTAGCTGCTCAGTGGGTTACGAGCGTCCCACGTAAGTGGCCAAGGGTTGTGGACGACGATCAATGGAGAGGAAGCATGTTGCCAAACAATTTCCTGATGTCCAGAGCATGTTTGAAGCATGTCCTACACATGCGAAGATGTTCCAAACATTTGAAGCACACGTCTGCTTCAATGGCAGGACTGTTGGGTTGTCCACGGTTATAGCATCCGCAAGTGCAGGGGGGGTGAGACAGCTCCGCGAGGTGGGCGGAGCCCACGTGCGCCCCGATGTTCACCCCCCCTGAGCCACTTTCAGGCTTCTTGGACCGTCTTGGGGTTATCTCCGGTCCTCCTCCTGCTCGCTCCTCCGCCCCGAGGCGGGCGACCTGGAGAAGGCCGTGGAATGGCTGCGGAGGCGGGGCATGCGCTCCATGGAGAGGCGCGCCGCGGAGTCCGCGGAGGCGCTGCTGGCGCTCGCGCTGGCTCCCCCCCCCCGGGCGCGGCGGCGAGCGGCCGGGGCCCGTCTGCTCCTCCATCCTCCTTTGGTGGTGGTGCTGCTGCTGCTGCTGCTCGTCGCCGCTCCTCGTCCTCCCCCCTCCTTTTCCCTCTGCTCCTCCTCGTCCTCCTCCTTCTCCTCCTGCGTCTCCGTCTGCTCCTCCGCCGCCTCTCTCCCCGTGCTGCTACTGCTCCTCCTGCACGTCCCTTCTCCCTGCTCCTAGCCTCCTCCCCCTCCGCCTCCCTGCTCCTCCTCCTCCCCCCCCTTCCTCCCTCCTCCTCCACCGCCCCCTTCCTCCCTCCTCCTCCACCGCCTCCCCCTCCTCCATGCATGTTCCTTCCAGGTAACTTCTCCCTCTTGCCCCCCAGACGTGTCGGTAGGGCGGCAGGACGTTCCGCTTGGGATCTTTCTGATCAGTCATGATCCTGAAGCTTGACAGTTGCAACGCTTACACGGGAGAAGGGGGAGTGAGTGGTTGGAAAAGGGGGATCTCGCCGTAGCGCCGCGTACATTTGTTTTGAAAGGTGGCAAGAGTTTTAAGTATGACGCACAAGTCGATTTCAATCAGGGGATCCCCCCCGTAGGGCTTCTGGCCGCGCACATTCGCTCCAAAGGCTAACAGGGATTCCAATCTTGAAGGAGCCATTTTATTGGGGCCCTGTACGTCGTACAAGTTTGCAGCAGTTTCAAGGACATATTAAATGTCGTGTTCTTTGGCCGTTAGAAAGAATGAGGCTTTTGCCTTAGCGCAGCGCACGCTTGCTTAAACGTTTTGAACTCGCTTCAATGATGGAGGGCGGCTCCTTTTCAAAATGGGACTCTCGCCGTAGTGCCGCCGACATTATCCGAACAAGTTGGTACGGTTAGATGGACGGAGGGTGGATCCTTCTCAAAGTCGGGTTTTCGCACTCGTGTTCCTTCAGCTTCAGGGTGCTCCTTCAGCATGGGATGCCAGAACACTCACATTCATGTGCAGCAGCTGCACGGGTGGAGGGCGGCTCCAAAAAAAAAGAGGCGCAACAGCGCGCCTTCGCTCATATCGGTAGCTGTTTCCACAAGCATGCACGTTCATTCACGGTGTAGTGGATGGGGATGGTGGTGGTGTGCTGTTGCTGCACATCCATAGCCTTTGGGGCTCTAGCTGAGCAGATCGTAAGGCAGGTGGCGAGCACGCAACCGCTCGCCGGCCTCAAGGGAAAATAATCATCACGCTTTGACCCTTCTCGCTCATTTGTGTGGGTGGAGGGCGGCTCCTTTTCGAGCTTCGGTGCGCATGACCAGAAGAGTAATCTTGTGGTGCAGCGGTCACACACACGACGGGGGCGGTCCTGATTCCAGACGGGGGTCTTGCTGGACACCTCGCTGGACTGTATGGCCATTTTTTTTCCCGCCTTGCTTCTTTTTGGCTCAAGGGATGCAAGGCAGTTTCTTCTCAAGGCGGTGCTCTCGCCTGAATGGCAGGCCCACAGGGTGCTGGTTGTCTCACCGGTGCCCTTCTTGCAGTGCGCGGGTATCCTCGCGTACACTTCTGGGGAGGGGACTCGGGGGGCAGGGGGTACACCGCAGCATCGTTGATGCGTCTTGGGTTTCCTCTGGTCCTCCTCGTCGCCGCCCTTAGGGCTCTCACCGCCCTCCTCGGCCTCCTGAGGTGGGCGCGGAGGGTGCATGCCTACGGGCCCCACCCCCTTATGCTGATTATGCCCGGGTGTTGCGTCTGCAGGCTGTTCGCCTTGTCCGCCTTCTGTTTGCCGCGGACTTCGGCACCTGGCCGTGCGGTGGGTGCGCCCGTGTGCGCCCGACGATCTGGTGGCGCATCCCTCCCCCCGGAAGGCAGCGACACTGCAGAGTTGAGCTGCCCCCCGCGCGCCCTGGAAGATGACGCGCAGCCGACGGGGCTTTGTCCCTGGGTGCGACGAGGATAAACATCAACGGGGAGGGCGGGGGCGGGGCCAGGTCTTTGGACGGGGGTGGGAGAACAGGGCATGGCGAGGTCGTGGCGGGGGCGAGACCGCGGCGGTGTCGGGACTGGCGGAGGAGCGGGGGGGCCGTGGAGGGGGTGGGACTGGAGAGAGGGGGGGGATCGCAGAGGGGGCCGAGATGGCGGAGGGGGTGGAATCAAGGAAAAGATGGGGGCGTGCTCGTGGAGGGGCCGAGACTGTGGCGGGGGCGAGGGCGTGGGCGGAGCGGCCCGGCCTCGGGGGCCTGGCCGCCTCCCCCCCGGCCCTTGCCGAGCGAGGCTCCGCCCTCCGCGCCCGCCTCCGGCGCCGTGGTGGAGCTGCGGGCAGGAGACGCCAGGGGGGTGGTGTCAAGTCGGGCCTGTCCCTCTGCAGGGGGAATGTTCAAGAATAGTCTGAAGTTATAGTCTGGGGACCATTTTTTGACTATGGTTGTGCCCTTTTTGGGGGTACTTTTTTTGAGCATTTTGAACTTTTCGCCCAGAATGCCCCTGTAGGGGGGCAGGCCCGACCCAAGGGTGGTGGGGGGGGGCCGCGGCCCTGCCCCGAGGCCTCCCACCCGGGCTTCGCGGAAGAACGGCGGGTTCGACCGAGCCGACATTGGCGCGCGCAGGCTGCCCAGGTGCGGTCGCGCGTGGGCGCCACCTGCTCCACGCGGTGGGCCATGCTGGCGGCCCGAGTGAGCCGCAGCGTAGGGTCGCTTTGTCGGCAGGTCCTCTCGCGTAAGGCCCGTTTCGTTTCGTCGCCCAGAGGGGGCCAGAGCAGCGTCTTGCAGGATCATCCAGAGCAAACCCCTGGGACACGAAGATAGACGCGTTTCGCGCGTCGCGGTCTGGGCCAGAGCGGCTGCCTTTCTCCCGGTCCGGGCTGAGGAGTCGCGCCCCAGTTGGCTGGTGTCACCCCCGTGGGCTCGAAGGCAATCGCGCTGCGCGTGTCCGCCCTTCTCTCCAAGGTTGGCCTCGCGTGGGTGCGAAGAATACCACGCATCGTGGGGCGCGATGCGCGAAGTTAGGCGACACAGATCAGAAGCACCCTTGCATCCCTGCCTCTCGGCCCATCCTCACCCCTCGCCAGGGCCCATGGGTTTCCAGCTTCGGCTTCAGTCTGGGCGTCCAAGGCCCATGCATTCCTGCCGCGCATCCTGACGGCCCCTTCGCGCTGCAGATGGGGCTAGAGTATCGCTCCGCATCGCCAGCGCTTCGGCGGTGCGACTCGATTTGGAGCCTGCGCCGAAATCGCCGATGCATCGCCGATGCACCTGCAGTGCATCGGTGGTGCGGCGCGATCTTCCGACCCCATCCGCTCGGACCCCCATGGAGAGGCCTCCACCTGCAGATCAGAACGATGGCAAAACGGCGCGCAGCATGTGCAGTGAAGGGGCTGGAAGAGCGACCACTCTGCGCTCAGGAAGGGCTCGGGTTTTTTCAGAGGAGCCTTGCCTCGTTTGCATTGTTGGCCTCCTTGGAGGCTCTCGTCGCCACCGCTGGATTCGCCTCGAAATTCTGGCCAGAATGCACCCCGGGAGAGGTCCAGGGAGTAGCGGTATTGTCACCTTTTGGCTTTCCCCATTCTCGGGTCGTCCCCTAGGTCTACGTCGAGAAACTTGTGCTCGAGACACAAGAACCACATACACATACGTTCTCGGAGGTCCGCGCGGACCTCCGAGCAAATATGCTTACCTCTTTTTTGTTGCCCTATAGTCGTGGCCGAGGATCACCGTGGCCAGACTAGCCCCTTCGTCTCTTCATCAGCGTTCCTTCTGTCAGCGCGGCGGCTGGACGGCAGGCTCGCTGCGCTTTCGCAGCGCCGCGACTGTGCAGTGTTGGACGAGCCACGCGGGGCGCTCCAGACAGGGCTCCGCCTTCGAGGATCGAGGGAGCTGGCGTCTCTTCCTTGGCGGAAGGCGGCGGAAGGGGCGGCGGAATCCAGCGGACGTAAGACGAGGGCGCCTCCGCTGTCAGAAGGCCTGCGGAAGGCCGGCGGAAGCTGGGGGAAGTACATCTCGGTGGTTCAAAGATGGGGTCCTCTGAGGAGTGGGGTCCTCAGGACGAGGTGCCCCAGGCAGCGTAAATCCAGCCTTGAACCCCATCCTATCCTTGTGATCCCATCCTTCAGGACCCCTATTTGGAGTCACCGAAAAACATTTCCTGTCAGGTGGTGGCAAGGTTTTTGGTGCAGGGTTTCCAGAGCCCGCCACCGCCGTGGCGGAAACCAGCGAGCAGGTCGTCACGGCACGAACCTGGCCGTTTACTTTATTTCTTTGGCCCCAAGAAGAGGGGGTGCGTGACGGCCTTCTGGGCTGCTCGGGTGTTCGGGGGGCAATTCTCCTCAGCACGACTTGGCACCGCTTGGACGTGTGGATTTGTCCTTCGGCGAGGACCATCGAGGATACTTGTGGATCAGTTGCGAAAGATTACACGCACCAAACCGAAACATGTGCAGGGACTGGACGTCCCAGCGATGGGGAGACAAGCATCCACATTTGGACAGGTCTGGCTCAAGGCCGCGCGGTAGACGTGTACCTTAGTCTCAGTGTTGAGAGTTTCGAGGCCTGGCGCCATGCTGGAAATGCCTTCGTCATGCACCCTGCGTGCCAGGGCAGGAGCGTGGACGAGATTCAGGGCATGACCGTCGACGGGATACGCGATAGCGGGGGCAGCGTTGGCGTTGTCAGGATGCCGGCGAAGGTGTGCCTCATCCAAGAGGGCCTGGATCTTCAGTACAGCGGGAGCTGGTGGGCGACTGAATCGACCCCGTTGCATGCCCAGTCTACCAGAGGTAACGCCGCCAAGCTTTACCAGGAGCTGCAGGAACTCCGGACGCACGCGAAGGCGACCGAGGCGAAGGTGAACGAGAGCTATGTGCACGTGGGACGACTCGAACTGGATGTTGGATGTTGATTTGGGTAGACACGACGGGGACGCTGGCCGCCCGTTCGGGTGGAGGTGCCACCCAGAAGGAGCATTTTTCCTCTGCGACTACGTGGTTGTCGCCGAGCGGGAGGTCGCCGAGCCGTTCGGCTCCTTCTACAAGGTGGTGACGGAGCCCGCCAGCTGGGCGTCTCCCTACACCCAGAGTCGGTCATCGATACCGAATTTACATGCAGCAGCTGGTGCAGGCCGTCGACGTTCGCTTCGAGCAGGTTACCATCGCCCTGATCCCGTTCGAGCGGTGCGGCCGACTAACGTCTCGGGTGAGAACGTGCTCTGCAAGCACAAACTCAGTGACGAGACCTTCGACGACGTGCCCGTGCTGGGCGTCAGCGCTTTGATCCCAGCAGTGTATGAGGATCTGGCTTCGGTCTCAACTGTGCAGGACGCGGATGTTCCCTTGAGCATACCAGATCGCCTCGTATGGTGAAAGGCTCTTTGCGGAGGAGTAGCCCGGGAAGTGCCCTCGTGTCATTCGAATGTTGCCTCAAATCTTGTTTGTTGCTGGGCCTGGCCTCAGCGAAGTGTTTAACCTGCCCATATAAATCGAATGCTCTTGGCGTTCGAATGAATAGATGCAGCAGGAAGTTAAGAGAAACACCATGAGCCCAGTTGCACGCAGGCGTTCGCCTGTCCTTGGGGGCAGCGATGCTAGGTGCATGGTTGTTGTGCCGAAGAGCCCAACGGCCAGTTACTGTTGTCTACTTTTGCAGTTCATATGGCGAGGTGTTACTTCGACATATACGTGTTACGGTGCCTGCAGACGAGCAGCTCTGTTTTTCTCTGCGAACGTACAATCTTTTAGTTCTGACAATTCGCCAACGGTTCTTTGCGAACGAACGAATTGTTTTCTCCGGGCCAACCAGCCTCTTCGCAAGTGTGGCGCCCCCTTCGCTGTAGCACTGCGTGACTGCAGAGCTGCGCGGACGGGTCTTCAGCTGCACCTTCGCATTCAGAATGGCGATCTCAAGTGTGAATGTCACACTCGAGCCTCGCGGAGAGAATCAAAGAATGTGCCTCGTGTGCTTTTGCATACCTGCCGTGAAGTTTGCCGGGGCGGATTGTTGGGGTCTGTCGCCCGCCTGCTCGGTCGCCTGACGGATCCCCGCTTGTCTGGGCATCCGTAACAAAATCCACCACCGCGAAGCCCGCGAGGAAGGCCACCAGGACCCTGCCGAATGCCCGGAGGGCGAAGCTGCAGGCCGCCCAGATGGGATGCAGGTGGGGTCGGAGGATCGCTCCGCATGCATCGGCCCCCAGGCAACGCAGGACGCAGAGGAGGGATGGGGGTGGAGGGCAGCGTGGGAGTCAACCCCGATGCCCGCATCCGTACGGCTGCAGTGGGGGAGGTGGAGCGGGAGGAGCGTGCCAGGAGGAGGCGTGAGGGAGGTCGGGTGGCAGAAACGACACTGCTCCTCGCGTGGTCAGCGTGCTGCCCAAGATCGGCGGCGAGCGAGGGGGGGACGTGAGAAGGGGCGGACCTTCTCTGGAGGCTCGGTAGTCCCCCGGCCTTCTGAGAAATTCTCTGAGTCTCCCCCCAAAGACGCAGCAAACTTCGCAGGAGGCGCGAGGACTTCTGAGAGTCCCGCCGCCTCCTGAGATGGCCTTGTCCTCCTCATTCCCCCCCCCCCCTCGCACGGCGCCAGCGAGAGGCTGAGCGGACGTGGGCCTTCCAGTCGGGGCGCCTCCCTGGGCCGCGTGGGTTCTCGGCCAGGCCTGCGGCCTCGACGCGCGGGCCGCCCCACTCCGTGGGCTCTTGTGGGCCACCTCGGGGGGGGGGGCGCTCCTGGGTGCTCTGGAGGTTTTCGCGGGGCCACTCCAGAGCCACGTCCAGCGGCAGAGAAGGGCAGTGGGGTGGGGGGGTGCACTTGCTGGATGCTCTGTGCGCTCGTGAAGCGAGCATGGGCACATGTTGGATTTCGTTCCCCGCGTTCACAATCTGACGTGCGGGTGAGCCGTCCAGTTGTTGTGCCTTCTCTCCTCCGCCAAAATAAAAAAAACAAACAGTTGCTGGATGTTCTGTGAGCAGCCTCTTCAGTTCGTGAGCCCGCAGTATGGGAGCTGCGGCGGGCCCCTGGGGGAATCAAGCACTCAATCCTCTCAGTCACTTGATCCACACTGTTCTGGCGGCATGTCGTTGCTTGTTGACCTCCTAAGGAGGCGCTTGGGCCGTGTTCGAACTGGGCGATTTCGGGTCTTTAGGGTCCATCTCGACAGCCGCCTTGGGTCCGCTTACGCCAGGTCTGGAGTCCACGGGGCAGTGTTGAACGTCTCGTGGTGCCCTGGAATAGTAAGCGGCTGACCTTACATATTTTGCATTGTGTGTCTGCCGCAGTGCCTGATCGGCATTCGCATGCTGCTGTGGCGGTTCTAGCTACAGACTGTACCTCAAGCGACGTTGCTATTCGCCTCGCTGCTCGTGAGAATACCTCGCGCAAGGTTGAACTCTTGATGCTTCGCGCTTCTCCACCACCCCATCCAGAAACGATGCCAAGGCGAGGTGCCTTGACCGGGGAAGTGCCAACCAGTAGCACGAAAACGGTGGACAGCGGTCAAAGTCGAAGTTGAGGATCAGCCTGAGCAAACCCAGGAGTCAACTATGCATGCCTTCTCGGATCTTTCCATATGGGAGGCTCTTGACAGCTTACTTGGGCCATCTTGGGGTTATGTTGGGGCAATTTTGGAATCCGTTGGGGCTCTTTTGGGGCCCTCGTGGGGCTCTGTTGGGGCCCTCTTGGGGGCCTTGGGGGTCCTCTTCGGGCCATCTAGGAGGCCATCGATCAAAAAAGGGGAGGCCTTAATTACAGTTGCTCCGTCGAAGCCTCAAAATCTCCTCTTGAGCCCTTCTTGGGACGCTCTTGGGGCACTCTTGGGGCGCTCAAGTGGCCGTCTTGGAGCCCTCTTTGGGCCGCTCTTGGGGCTCTACTGGGCCATTTTGGAGCTATCTTGCGGCCTTCGAAGCCCATCGGGTCTTCGTCGTCATTGTCGTCGTCCTCGTCGATGACGTCGCCGTCGTTGTCATTATCATCTTCGGCGTCGCCGTCGACGATGCTGACGTTGTCGTCGTGGTCGTCGCCGATGCTGTTGTTTTCTCCGTCGCCGCCGTGGTCGTCGCCGTCGCCGTCGCCGTCGCCGTCGTCGTCGTCGTCGTCGCCGTCCGTCGTCGTCGTCGTCGTCCGTCGTCGTCGTCCGTCGTCGTCGTCGTCGTCTTCGTCGTCGTCGTCGTCGTCGTCGTCGTCGTCGTTGATCTCGTCGCCGCCGGCAGAAACCGACTTCGTCACCCGCGGGGAGCTGTTCCAGCAGCTGGTGGCGGCGCTGGCGCAGACGGCGGCGTCAGGCCGGGCGGCCGCCCGGGCGAGGGGGGGGGGGGGGAGGTTCGGGCGGCTTCGGACGGCCGCCCCCTGGCGCGTGCCGGGCGCCAGCCGGGGGGGGGGGGGTCCAGCGAGGGGGTCCAGGCCCACGAGCGTCGGGATACCTCAAAAAGGGGGGGTGTGCCCTGGGTGACTCTGCGTGCGTGTGTGAGAGAGTTCGATCTGGTTTTGCACCGAGCCGCCCAAAGCAGATGCCCCCCCAGCCGCGGGCAGCTCCCGGCAGTTGCCGATGGCTGGGGCATGCGGGGGGCATCTGTTTGCGGCAGTTCGGTGCACCAGCGGATCGACTTCATGCCCCCCCTTTTGGTGGATTTTGAGAATGGAGCGGGGGTGCCTGGAGAAGGTAGGGCGGACGTTCATGGGGAGGGGGCAGAAGAAGGAACAATTGCGTGAACATAGTCTTTCGGAGCTCCTCGCGACTTCCCTGGCTCTGCGCAGGACCCCCTTCCTGGCGCCCAGAGCGCGCCAGGTGCGGCGCTGGAGGCGCCGCCAGGGGGGGCCCAGCGCCGATCCACGAAATCCGCGTGGAGCTCCGAAAGTTTGTGTTTGTGCAGCTTTTTCCCTCCTCGGGCTGAGCTGACTTGTCCTGCGACCGATGACGAGCCTTGCCCCTGCGGGTCTGGTCGACGCTAGGGTATCGGGTACCCCCGCTGGGGTTCCTTTGGCTGCGGACCTCGTCCGAACTCTAAGGTCCAGCTGGCGTTTCAGAACTCTGGCCTGCAGGAGTAAGGTTCACGCGCGATTGCCTATTCGTCGCCCTCGCCACTTGATTTGTAATATGATCTCGGTGTACAGGCACGACGTGTCCAAAAACATGCTGACGTCGGCCTACCCCGTGATACCGTTGAATTGGTACATCGGCGGGCTCCCAACATCGTGTCCATGAGCTTATGCGGACCTACTCGTCGGGCCCGCCAGGCCTTCATTTTCGATCTGTCGATGGTGGTAGGGATGAAGACGGCGACGACGACGCTGACAGTTGCTTCCACGATCTAAGTCAATATGATGAGCCAGGCGAGGACACTGACGGGTGTGATGTAAACGGTGTCGTTGTGTTCACGTCTTAGATGAGGCGCTGGCAACATGTTGTAGGGGGGGTTCGAACATTGAACGCATCAACGGTGACGTCCAATTTCGAAACGCCAAGGAGCACCCCTGCTAGGAGGAGGAGGAGGAGGAGGAGGAGGAGGAGGAGGAGGAGGAGGAGGAGGAGAACTACGATGACATCGAGGACACATAGGCGGAAAACGAGCTGCCGCACTGTTTTCGTTGCGTCGTGGAACTCGCTTGGGGTCTTTTTAGGTGCGTTTCTTTGGTGTTTTTGGCCCCTTGAGCCGCATTAGGTGTTTGTCGGGCTTCTTGCGGGGTCCTCTTCGGATGCACGGGAGCGCGTCGGAAAACATGGAACTTGCAATTCTCTTGGACGCACCCGGTACATATTGCACCCCATGGATTGCAATGCACAGATAACACCCCGTACGATGCACAAGGCTTGGGATGCTGGCATTACTTAGGATGACGGCAAAGTGGACCATGTTCTTCAGCGTTCAGGGCGCCCTTGCGCAATCGGGCGTGGACTGCGATACAGTGTGGTCGTTTGGTCATTTGTGCGCTGCCGCCGTTCACGCACGTTGGCCAGGTCTCCTGCACGGCGGTACATTGGTGCTGCCACCAGCCGCAATGACCTGCACGAACATCAAGTCCAGCGTACAGGTTGCGCACTGGCCCGGAGGAAGCCAGCAGAGTTGCATATGCACAGCACCAGCACACATGTCGCAACTGGTTCTACAAAACGCATGCGGCGGCGATTGCGATGAATACTTGGTGTTGGCTGGTGCATCTCTGGGACCTCTGGGCACTTTCCAGCGGGCACTTCAGTGCGAGTCGGCCACTTGGGTGGTCGCGGTATCATGGCAACGTCGACAGCGGTCTGCACGATGATGATAGCGACGCTGGTGACGATGATGACAACGGCGGCGGCACGGCAGATGACGGCGGCGCCGGCGACGATGACGGCGTCTTCGCGTTGGTGATGAACGGAAAAAGTTCGACATGCGTTCGTGGCCGACGCGCGAGAGTGGTCCGCATGGTATTAATGACAAGGATCGTGTCCCCCAGCACGCGCGCAAGGGCGTTCGAATGATGTAGGAGGAGGAGGAGGAGAGACCAACGGAGCGGCTCGCGGGGCGGGCCAACGGAGCGGCTCGCGGGCCCGGCCAGGAGGCGAGGGCGGCGGCCTGCTGGGCGCGAAGCTGGTGGGCGGGCCGCCGCAGGATGCCCGCGACGCGCCTCGGTCCGGCGGCCTGCAGTGAGAGGAGCTCGCGGCTCGAGGCTCGAGGCTTTCGGGCGTCTTCCTCGCGGCCCCCGACGGCTTCCCAGCCTCGGGGCGCTCTCCAGAGCCGCTGCGCCTCGCCGGGAGCTTCCCAGGCGTGCCCGGATCGTCGCGAGCGGCCGCCGGAGGCCCGCGTGTTGACCCGAGGGCCCGCGGGCGGGGTTAGGGTAAGAGGAGGGAGGGTTGAGGCAATGGTAGTTCCAGGAGGGGGGAGCACACAGACGCAAGGAATCGTCGATTCCCAGGAAGATGTGGGGAACTATGGGGCACTATGGGAACTGTAAGAAAATATGGAAAGTGGTGGGGAAGACGGAGATCCATAATTTTTCGAAGATACGGGGGATCCTGGGATTTCTGTGCGTTTCTTCTCTTGCACCAGGGTGTCTAGAGCTCCGACCACTTTATTCCGCGTCGCACACCCCTCCCCCCCTCCCCCCGCGTCCCCAGCGCCAGAGTAAGACCCCTGCGCCGTGGCTCTCTGCCCCGAGCCCCCCCGCGTCCCCAGCGCCCCAGCGGGAGCCCCGCCCACTGCCCCTCCGCCGCGAACGCTTTATTCTGCGTCGCGACGCACACCACCTCCCCCATCTCCTTCCCAGCGTTCCTAGCGCCCCAGCGGGGGCTCCGCCCCGTGCCCCCTCCGCCCCGACAATTTTATTCCTCCTCGCGACGCACGCCACCTCCCCCCCCTCCCCCGTCCCCAGCGCCACAGTTGGACCCCCGCCCCGTGGCCCTCTGCCCCAAGCCCCGCCCAGCCTGCCCCCTCGGCCCCGACCACTTTATCCCGCGTCGCGACGCACACCACCTCCCCCCCCCTCTCCGCGCCTCCGGCGCCCCAGTGGGACCTTCGCCCCGTGCCCCCTCCGCTTCGAGCACTTTGTTCCGCGTCGCGGCGCACACCATTCCCCCCCCCCCCTCCCCACCTGGGACTTGGGCCCCGTTGCTGGGCCCCGAGGGGCGATGTCCTGCCCCCTCTTCCCCCCTCCTCCTCCACCTCCACCTCCTCCCCCTTCCCTTTGTGTGCAAGGGCCCTGGCGCACGTGCCACTTGTCTCGTGCCCCTGAGCCCCTCAGTGGTTGGGCTTCGGGCGGCCCTCGCCACAGCTGGGCACAGCTCGGACAACTGGTGCGTCAGGGCCCTGGGAGGGGCCTGGGGGCCGATCTCGAACTGCCGTGGTCTCAACTCGCCTGGCTCCGATGCCGTGGGTGTGGTTGCGCCGGGGTGTGGTTTGCGATCTGGGCCGCTGGGGTTATGTCGGGCCTGGCCCCCTACAGGGGGACTTTCGACGAAACATAAGCAATACCCCAGAAAATACCCCCAAAGGGACCAAAAATACTCAAAACATAGTCCCCAGACTATTTTTGGATTATTTTCGGGGTATTTTTTATTTTTCGTCGAAAATCCCCCTGTAGGGGGACAGGCCCGACGCAACGTTGGGGCCCTGGGGCCCCAGCGTGCTTGCGCTGCGAGCAGCAGTTACGACGGGACGTGCTTGGCCGTCTCCGGCCTCTGAGGGCCCTCGCCAGGATCCAGGACCTTTGGAAACGACTCGCAGTGAAAACTGGCCCCGGGGAAGGGGTCGGGACTTCCAGGGGCCCCGTATTGAAACAATCAGGACATCACATGTCTGGGGGACACTTTGCTGCGCCAAAGGTTTGATGATCCCTCGTCAGGGCTCGGCGGGGAACTCCGTCGCGGACCTCACCTGCACCCCATGGCGCGGGTTGCCAGCCGCACCCTTTCCCAAACCGCACCCTTCGGAGTTGCCAATCAGTTGCTCTCCTACTCGCGTGGGGCTTCCCCAGTACCAGATCGCCGCATGTGATAACAGTTTCCCATCCCAGCATGTCCTTCGTCGATGTCGGCCACTGGGGCTCGTCATCGGGCCCCAGGGACATCAAATATGCATCTGGGCGGAAGATCTCGGGTGAAGGCCAAGTAACGCCACCACCACCACGAGGGGGGCCAACTCCAGCGAGGAGGTCCACGATGCGTCCCCCACCTGGGGATTGGCGATGTCTGGAGTGAGAGGGGGGAACCACACCATCTGGGGGACCCCCCCCTGGCTCGTCCCGCTGGTGGTCCCTAGTGGTGGTGGTGGTGGTGGTGGTTGTGCCGATTTTCCTTGTTTCTAAAGGACTGCCCCTGGGGAACAGGTCGGGACCTTTGGGGCCGCGCAGTGGCAAAGCACATATGGTCGAATGTCTGGGGTTGGCTCGGGTCCGGGGCTCGAGCCCGAGGCCAAGGCTGGACGTGTATCCGTCGGGGCTTCGGTGGAGCTCCCTGTGGGGCCGCGGAGCGTGTGAGGGGTGTGCCAGAGTGGTCGGGGGACCGTCTTCGGCGGGCCTCCCCATGGGGGCCGCGAAACTTGTGAGGGTTGTGCCGAAATCGCCGGGGGGACCGCATGCAATGCCAGCGCCTGGGGGCTTCAGTGGGGCCCCACATGATGTCAATAAACGTGTGAGGGGTAGGAGAGGAGGAGGAGGGCAGAGGACGGAGGTGGAGGAGGAGGAGGAGGAGACAGAGGTGTGTGGGGTAGCTTTCTGCGGCGTGTGGGGAAGGCAGAGGACAGAGGTGTGTGGGGTAACCATATGCGGAGAGCAGAGGAGGATGAGGAGGAGGAGAAGGTGACGCTCGCGCTGCTGACCCACAACGAGGACCCAACTCAACGGGAGGGTTGGGAACAACTTTGGAGAGTGCCAGCTCGCTTCCAGTACACTTCACATTGCGCAATGCTGATGCGGGGAAGCGAATTCCAACCGTGCTGGCTCGCTTCCTGTTCGTGTGGCGCTGCTTGCACTGGCTGGAAGAAGCTCACTTCTGGCTTGTAGACTTGCTCTCGGCGTATTTCTCGCAGCGCTGCTGCAAAGAGAGCTTCGAGCGTGCCGGCTTGTGCAGCTGCTCTTTACATTGGATTTCTATCATCAACACTATCATCAACCTCATCATCATCACCACCACCACCATCACGACCACGACCACGACCATCAACATCGTCACCATCACCTCCACTATCATCGTCATCAACATCATCATCAACATCATCACCATCATCATCATGATTATCATCATCATCATCATCATCATCATCATCATCAGCATCGTCGTCGTCATCGTCGTCGTCGTCGTCATCACCA
>CAUYUJ010014694.1:283054-285554 GCA_963575745.1 Prorocentrum cordatum
GCGCGACGTTCCCATGCAACAAATCCATGGACGTCCTGGGGTCTCAGGATTGGGTTCTTGTGGAAGGTTTCTTGTGGTCGGGCCCCTACTGTACTATAATCCCCCAGTTCTGAGTACAGAGGATGGGGAACCCTAGATGACCTGAGGACACTCCACTTCGTGCCTCGAGGCGCGGTGGCGGATAGTGCCCGCTGGGGGGGTTTCGGTGGAGCTCTCGCTACGCGCCCACGCAACTTCGGAGGGGAGTCACGACATGGCTGGATAACTGCAATGCTAGCCACTGGGGGCTCCGGTGGAGCTTCCTACAGTCAAGAAACACCCTGTTTGCCTCCAGGGTGCCCTGGGTTTCTTGGGTGTCGATGGTTTTGCTATGGAAAGCGTAACGTTCCCACCAAAAATCCATGGACGTCCTAGGGTCTCAGGGTTGGGTTTCTTTTGGAAGGTTTCTTGTGGAAGGGCCCCTACTGCATGGGGGCACGGCACGCGTGAGGCGTGTGCCGACATGGGCATGCGAAGAACAGAGGAGAGAGAAAGGATGAGGAGGAGGAAGAAGGATGATGAGGAGGAGGCGCGGGCGCTGCTGGTTCAAAGTGCGGACCCAGTGCACACAGCATGGTTTTGGGAGGTTGATTTCTCGAGAGGTCCCCAGAGGTCCTCAAGAGGTCTTCAGCACCGGGGGGAGAATCCAACCCCCATGGCCGGCGCTCACCAGACTCCCCCTTTGTGCCATTACCGGCTGGCCCTGCCCCGTTCGATGCCCTCCTCCCCTGGCGCGCTTGTGACGAGGGCGGTGGTTTCGCACGGGGGGTGCCCATGACGCGGGTGCTTCTTCCGCCCTCTTCGAGGGAAGGACTTTTACGCCGAACGTCGAAGGAGAGGTTAGGAGGACCCCCCTGAGGAGGAGCCCCCCGACGCCCCAAATCGCCCCCGATACGCAACGCAGAGCAGACACATCGAACTTCGAGGACCGGAGAGGAGGAGTTCGGGAGCCTTGAGACGGGGGTCAATGCAAACGGGATCCAGCCAGAACGCCAAATCTTGCAGGATCCTGCGAAGACCCCCTCTGGCTGACCCGGGTTAGCGAGCCGCTCGTGGCCGCGAGGCGGCCGCGCCTATTGGCTGACCCGGGTTTTCGAAGACCTGCGTTGCAGTTTTTTTTTCTTGCATTGCAGTTTTTGGTTTCCTGCTGACCCGGGTCTGGATTGACCCGGGTCAGAGGAGCCCCCCCTCCCGAGGGCCCAGCTCTGCGACGCCAGGCCGCCGCGTCGGCGACTGCGGAGGCGGCCCTCCTGGAGCTGGGCAGCGTCTTGGGCGAGAAGCTCGTGCTCGGCGAGGCGCTGGCGCCGCCGTCGCCGACATCGCCCCCGCCGTCGCCGGCGTCGATGCCGCCGCCGCGGTGCTGGTCGTCATGGTCCACTTCGCGCTATCGCCGGCGCTGTAGCCGTCGTTGTCGTCGTCGTCGCTGTCGCTGTCACTGTCGTCGCCGTCGCCGTCGCCGTCGCCGTCCTCGTCGTCGTGCCTCCAGAGGTCGCCGAGGACCCCTCTGGGAACCGCCGGAGTTTCCGGGATACTTCTGGAGGTCGTCGTCGTACTCGCCGTCGTCGTCTTCGTTTCCGACCTCTGGGGAGGGGAACGGGTTTGCTTCGCTGGGGATTTGGGAGGTGGTCTCGGGCGTTCTCTCGGAGGAGGGCGAGAGAAGGTGGATGAGGCGATTGGAAAATGATGACGACGATGACGACGACGACGATGACGATGACGATGACGTTGAAGTTGACGACGATGATGATGATGATGATGATGATGATGATGATGATGATGATGATGTTGATGATGATGATGATGCTGCTGATGCTGATGAGGATGATGATGCTGATGATGATGCTGATGCTGATTGTGATGGTGATGGTGAAGATGGTGGCGACGACGATGTTGGTGTTGATGATGATGATGCTGATTATGCTGCTGCTGATGCTGATGCTGAGCTTCATGATGATGATGTTGGTCACGATGATGATGATGATGATGATGATGATGATGATGATGATGATGATGATGATGATGATGATGATGATGATGATGATGATGATGATGATGATGATGATGATGATGATGATGATGATGATGATGATGATGATGATGATGATGATGATGATGATGATGCTGATGCTGATGATGATGATGATGTGATGATGGTGATGATGATGATGATGATGGTGGTGGTGGTGGTGGTGGTGGCGATGCTGATGGTGCTGATGATGATAATGCTGATGCTGAAGCTCATGATTACGATGGCGATGACAACGACAAGGACGAGGGCAAGGCTGAGCACGAGGACGAGGATGATGCTTGTGCTGATGATGATGACGCTGCTGCTGCTGATGATGCTGATGATGATGATGCTGATGGTGATGATGATAAGGATGATGATGACGATGATGATGACGCTGAGGAGGAGGTGGAGGACGAACAGGGGGAGTCTGTGGATGGTGATGATGATGAT
>CAUYUJ010014694.1:290554-294270 GCA_963575745.1 Prorocentrum cordatum
TTAAAGAGTATTTTGGGGGTATTTTCCAGTGTTCGCCCCCCCCCCCCCTGCAGGGGGACAGTCAGGAGGGGACAATAACACACAGACAAAATGAATCGCCGATTCCCAGGAAAAGATGGAAAGATATGGGAAGTGGGGGGAAGACAAACACCAAGAAAAGATAGGAAAACATATGGGGAATCTTTTTTATTTGTGTCTATTTTATGTGTGTGTGTGTGTCTCAGGGCCCCTTCAGACAGGCCCGACCTAATTCCCTCTAAATGAGGAGTATGCACAAATAGACCAAACAAAGTCAGGGAACGATTTTTTGACCATGTTTGAGTATGTTTGGAGAATTTTGGGGGTATTTTCAAGTTTTCGCCCAACATCCCCCTGCAGGGTGACAGGCCCGACCTAATTCTTCCTCCTGAGCCCGCGGCGCCGACGTCCTCCCGAGGTGTGGCAGCTGCGGGCGCCGGAGGGGGGTGTCGTCGGCGGGTACGTCCACCCCAAGCAGGCGCCGCGAGCGCCCTCCGCCGCTCTGCCGGTGTGCGCCGCCGCCCTCGCCCTTCGCCTCGGGTGCAGCGATAGGGGGGGAGGAGGAGGAGGGGGAGAGATGTAGGAGTAGGAGGGAAGTCGGAGGAGGAGGATGTGTGAGGAGGTAGGAATGTAGAAGGAGGAGGAGGTAGGAGGGACGGAGGAGGAGGAGGTAAGAGAAGGAAGGAGTAGGAGGAGGGAGAAGGAGGGAGGAGAGGAAGGAGTGGAGTAGGGGAGAGGAGGAGGAGCGGATGTAGAGGATGAGAAGAGGAGGAGGAGAGGAGAGAGAGGAGGAGGAGGAGGAGGAGTAGTGCGAGGAGAGAGGAGGAGGAGGAGGAGGAGGAGGAAGGAGGAGGAGGAGGAGGAGGAGGGAGTGAGGAGGAGTCGAGAGGAGAGGAGGAGGAGGAGGAGGAGGAGGAGGAGGAGGATTGAGGAAGTAGGAGGAGGAGGATAGTAGGAGAGGAGAGGGAGGATGCTGCGGAGCGGCTTCGAAGCTAGTAGGAGTAAGTAGGAGGCGAGGAGGAGAGGAAGGAGGAAGGGGATAAGAAGGCGGATTAGTTAATTATTAGGAGGAGAAGGAGGATAAGAAGAAGGAAATACATAAAAAGACTGAGAAGAAGAAGAAGAAGAAGAAGAAGAAGAAGAAGAAGAAGAAGAAGAAGAAGAAGAAGAAGAATAAGAAGAAGAAGAAGAAGAAGAAGAAGAAGAAGAAGAAGAAGAAGAAGAAGAAGAAGAAGAAGAAGAAGAAGAAGAGGAGGAGGAGGAGGAGGAGGAGGAGGAGGAGGAGGAGGAGGTAGGCTCAGAGGTGGGATGCATCGACCCCCAATCGCCCACTGATCGTGGATAAAAGGCTGATAGCCCCACCCCGCCCAGGAACGCTCGGATCTGCCGTCGAGGGGCACTTGCCGATGCATCGGCGATGTATCGCCGGTTCCAGGTCGATGTTGCCCCCTGCCCCCTCTGCCGCTGCCCCTGCCGACCCCCCCCCCCTCGGGGCGTGTGCAGGAAGGCGGCGGGGGGGGGATGTAGAGACAGGCCGCAGCCCACAGGGCTCGGGTCGGGCGCCCGAGGCCTGAGGTCATCGGGCGATTCTCGTCGGCCCTCGGCGCTCTTCCCCAGCCTCGGGGGGCGTCGTGCCGCAGCGCTGCCTCGCGAGGGCCCTCCGGGGGTGCCCGAGTCGTCCCGAGAGTGGCCGCTGGAGGCCAGAGCTGCGGCCAGCAGGCCGGACGACGAGGGCCACTCGGGTCGGACGCCAGGGGGGGGGGGGCACGGGGGAAGAAGGGGGCGGCGGGCCCTGCTGTCTGCCGCTGGGTTTGGCCTCGCCGCGGGGC
Source organism: Prorocentrum cordatum (assembly GCA_963575745.1). Classification (NCBI taxonomy): domain Eukaryota; class Dinophyceae; order Prorocentrales; family Prorocentraceae; genus Prorocentrum; species Prorocentrum cordatum. The sequence continues at coordinate 292,402 of CAUYUJ010014694.1, forward strand.
GCCGTCCTCGATGCACCTGGCGCCCCGCGCCTCCAGCCCCAGCTGCGTGAGCCCCCCCCCTCTTGGTATCCCCACGTTCCCGACCGACCCAAGACAGGAGGGACGGGACGACTTGTCCGATGCGGTCTCGCCTCCAGCCAGGCCGGCCAGGTGCGATTCGATGCCGATGCTCCGACGACCCGCTGCGGCCCTGTGCCCGCCTGGGTGCTGCCGCGCATCCCGATTCCGACGCACGATCCGATCCGATTCCGCCTCCGTGCGGGTGCGGCCCGATCCGACGCACTGTCCGATTCGATTCGGCTTCCCGAGTCGATGCTGGGTGATTTTGTTCGGAGCGAAGCGGAAAGGGCAGGAGGGGAGGATGGAGACAGGAGAGTCACCACCCACCAGGACAGGACAGGAAGAAGCCGCGCCTAGACGGCGCATCGGCTCACATTGGCGTGAAAACGAAGGCCAGAAAAGGAGCAGAATGTTCTGCCGAATGCACGTGCGCCGGGTCACAGCCACTCTACATAAACCAGTGCTGGGCGGCGGGTACCAGTACGTTCGCACATCGCACACTGAACATGCAGGAGGGGAGGGGGAGAGGGAACGCGGAACGAAAGGGAGGAGAGGGGGCAGAAAGGGAAAAGGGGAACAGTATTACATACAATGATCGTCATTGGCTTTGCGCCATTGTGCTGGAGAGCCTTGCAGAAGATCGTGCAGTGCAAATGGTCAGCGTTGCAGAACCACCTGGAGAGCCTTGCAGAAGATCCTGGAGAGCCTTGCAGAACCACCCACCAAACCACCCCAATTTCATCCGAAGGCCCCAAGCTGCCCTCCATTCCCAGTGGGGGGGGTGTCGGGGAACACTGAAAAACCAGCTGTGGAGCCTGTACCCCCTCCTAACCCGGAGTTGGGGTCTTCGGTTTGGGCTGGGGTTGCCTGGTGGGCAGTCCGGGGCAGGAGATATTTCTGCCGCCCCCTCTGCCCCGCTGCTGTTTTGCTCTTGCCCGTCCTCTCCCTCCTCTCCCTGCTCCTCCTCGTCCTCGTCCTCGTCCACGCTCCTCTCCCTGCCCCTCCTCGTCCTCGCTTCCCGCGTGCCCTCCTCAAAAAATTGGATCCGATCGATTTCTGGGCTCGAGGGGCCGATCCTCGGGGATGCCCCTCCATGGGGGCTGTTCGGACACACCCCTACTGCGGATGCTCCCCATCGTGTGCCCCCAAGTTTGGTGGTGGCCCCAATCTTCTCTCCGTTCGAGAGTCCCACAACGCCAGAGGTTGGGGTCGCCCCCAGCGGCACCTCCGGCGCCGCCCCTGGCGCGCTCCGCGCGCCGGGGAGGGGGGACCAGCGCCGATGCTCTCATACCTCTTTCGACTATACGTTAAGAGTGACCCTTCGCCAGACTGACCTTTGGTGCGGGCTCATCGGGGTCCCCCCATCGCTGAGCGCGATGCGATAGCGTCTGCTTGTGCGCTTGGATTTGGCCACCTTGCGCCCCCCTTAGTCCGCGCACCAAAGGTCCCTCTTGCCTAGGGTTGTGGAGGACGATCAATGGAGAGGAAGCATGTTGCCAAAGAAATTCCAGATGTCTAAACCATGTGTTGAAACATGTTTTAACACGAAAAAACATGTTTAAACATTGTTGAGAACATCTTTCCGTCATTCTAAACACATTTTAAATTGTTGACGCTTCGCGAATCCCCACCAGCCCATCCAGAAACGCTGCCCAGAGGAATTGCCTCGATCAGGGAAGTGGGCAGCACACAGAGGAAGCCATTATGAGACATCTTGGGATATCTGAGAGAGCGTGATCCACCGCCGCTTTACTGTGGGAAATTGCCGCCCTTTTCCTCCGGAACCCGGGGTTCCCCCCCCCCTCCGAA
>CAUYUJ010014694.1:294370-311521 GCA_963575745.1 Prorocentrum cordatum
CATAGGGAGGTCCACCGAAGGCCCCATTGGCTGTGCTCGCATGGCACCACCGCGCCCACCTCGGCAGACCCGTCACACGCTTCGTGGCCCCCAATGGAGCTCCACCGAAGGCCTCTGTGGCTGCGCTCGCATGGCACCACTGCACCCGAGTCGGCACACCCCTCACACATTTCGTGGCCCCATAGGTAGCTCCACCGAGTGCCCCAGTGGCTGCGCTCGCATTGCGCCACCGCACCCATGTCGGCACACCCCTTACTCGTTTCGTGGCCTCCAGCACTGAAGCTCCACCGAGGGCCCCAGTGGCTGCGCTCGCATGGCACCACCGCACACATGTATCCCAATAAGGAGCTCCACCGAGGACCCAAGTGGCTGCGCTCGCATGGCACCACCGCGCCCATCTCGGCACAACCCTCACACGTGTGGGGTCCACATAGGGAGCTCCACCGAGGGCCCCAGTGGCTGCGCTCGCATGGCAGCTCCGACGAAGGCCCTTCAGGGTGCGCTCGTATGGCACCACCGCGCCCATGTCGGCATACACCTTACACGTTTCGTGGCCCCAGGGAGGTCCACCGAAGGCCTCAGAGGCTGCGCTCGCGTGGCACCACCGCACCCATTTCGGCACAACCCTCACACGCTTTGTGGCCCCCAATGAAGCTCCACCGAGGGCCCCAGAGGCTGCGCTCGCATGGCACCACCGCGCCCATTTCGGCACAACCCTCACCCGCTTCGTGGCCCGATAGGGAGCTCACCGAGGGCCCCAGGTGCTGCGTTCGCATGGCACCACCGCAGCAATTTCGGCACACTTCGCACGGTTCGTGGCTCCATAGGGAGTTCCACCGAGGACCCCAGTGGCTGCGCTCGCATGGCACCATCGCGCCCATTTCGGCACACCTCTCACACGTTTCGTGGCCCCCAATGGCGCTCCACCGAAGGCCTCTCTGGCTGCGCTCGCGTGGCATCACCGCACCTACTTCGGCACACCCCTCACACGTTTCGTGGCCCCCATAGGGAGCTTCACCGAATGCCCCAGTGGCTGCGTTTGCATGGCACCACCGCGCCCACGTCGGCACACCTCTCGCACGTTTCGTGGCCTCAGGGATCTTCACCGAGGGCCCCAGTGGCTGCGCTCGCATGGCGCCACCGCACCCACTCTGGCACACCCCACACGCGTTTGCATGCGCCTGCCGCGCTCATTTGGATACATCCCTCATGCGCTTCATCGCCCCATAGGGAGCCCCACCGAAGACGATACTCACAACTGTGTTACTCACAACTGCATATGGTTGGGTCTTTCGCCAAGGTAATTCTTAATCGTCATCCTGCATCAACTAGCACTTTGGGTTCGTGAGGGGCCATGTTTTTCGGGGCCGTTCCTTAGATCTGGCTGGGGAACCTATTTGTGGCCGAGGCACACCCGTGGCCAGAAAAAAGGCCCCTTTCGTTTTTTCTTGGTAAGGGCTCTGGCCCAGGGTTCTCTTTTAGTTTGTGGGCCCAAGGCCCTCCACCAGAAGGGTGTCGAGCACTAGGCGTCGGAATTGGACACGTAAAAATTACGTGGAGAGGGGGCCCAACATGTGCGGCGGGGGGGCCCAACATGTAAAAATACGTGCGCGGAAGGGGGGACCGAACATACGCCTGGCGCGTGCGCGCGGGGCACCTATTTTCACATGTCCACGGCCCTGGGCGAGGGACCCAGTTTAACCCGCTGGAGTCCTCACGTGTAAAAGTATCTGCGCGGACGGGGGTGCCACCATGCGCCTGGCGCGTGCGCGCGGGGCACTTACTTTTGCGTGCCCACGGGCCCCGATCAAAAAATACAATACGAGCGCGGAGGGCGAGGACCCAACGTGCGCCTGGCGCGTGCGCGCGGGGCAGGTACTTTCATGCGTCCACGGCCCGCAGGTGCGTACCCAACTTGGGCGCGGGGGGGAACTCAGCATGTGCCTGGCGCTTGCGCGCGGGGTACGTATTTCTTCGTGTCCACGGCCCCCAGGGGGGGGAACCCAATTTGGGCGCGCCGGATACTACACATGAAGATGTGTGCGCGGAGGGGGGGGGGGCAACATGCGCCTGGCGCGTGCGCGCGGGGTACGTATTTTCACGTGTCCACGGCCCCGAGCGGGGGACCCAATTTGGGCGCGCTGGATTCTGTACACGTAAAGATAGTGGCGCGGAGAGGGGGCCAACAAGCGCCTGGCGCGTGCGCGCGGGGCATGCATTTTTCCCTGGGGGGGGGCGCGTCAGAAGAAAGTTTGACTCAAGTTCCTTACCAGGTTCGTGGATACCTCAAGCTTTCTTTGACGTTCCTCGTGGCAGCGCGATGCTTGTAGGTAAGTCCAGGTCGGTCCATGCTGGGCGATCTGGGTCAGGGGCTGGTTCGTCGTCGTCGTCGCCGCCGCCGCTTCCGCCGTCGCCGTCGCCGTCGCCGTCAGACGTCGTCGCCGTCGTTACCGCTGACACTCGCGGTCGCGGCCTTCAGCGGCCCTCGGCGGTCCACACAGCGTCGCAGACGCTGGCGGACGGCTTCGTCGGTCGTCGGCGGACGACGTGGACCGTCGTCGATCGCAGTCGATCGAAGGTCGAGGTTCGAGGATCGAGCAGCGGAGTGGAGAGGGAAGGGGTGATCTGGGTCAGGGACTAGTTCGTCGTCGTCCTCGTTGGACGTCGTCGTCGTCGTCGTTCTCGTCGTCGATGTCGTCGTCGGACGTCGTCGTCGTCGTCGTCGTCGTCGACAACGCCGCCGCGGATTCTTCCCTCGGCGGCTCTCTGTGGCCGAGGCAGCGTCACGCAGCCGAAGTCGGCGGGCGCTGTCGTCTGTCGTAGAGGAGGGAGGGAGGATGATGATGATGCTGATGATGATGCTGCTGATGATGGTGATGATGATGCTGATGATGATGATGGTGACGACGACGACAGCGATGATGGTACTGATGGTGCTGATGGTGCTGATGGTGCTAATGGTACTAATGATGATGATGATGCTGATGATGACGATGATGCTGATGCTGTTGATGATGACGACGACGATGATGATGGTGCTGCTGATGATGATGATGATGGTGATGATGATGATGATGATGATGACGAGGATGACGCTGATGGTGATCATGATAAAGCTGATGATGCTGATGCTGATGATGCTGCTGCTGATGACGATGATGATGAGGCTGATGATGATGATGGCTGTGGTGGTTGTGATGATTACGGTGGTGAGGCTGATGATCCTTATGCTGATGCTGATGATGCTGATGATGATGCTGATACTGCTGCTGCTGCTGATGATGATGACGATGGTGGTGCTGATGATGCTGATGATGATGGCGATGATGATGCTGAATGCTGCTGCTGCTTATGGTTTTGGTGATGGTGGTGGTGATTCTGATGATGCTGTTTATGCTGATTCTGATGATGCCGATGCTGACGATGCTGATTATGATGATGATGATGATGATGATGATGATGATGATGATGATGATGATGATGATGATGATGATTACGATGCTGATGCTGATGATGATGACGCTGATGGTGATGATGATGACGATGATGGTACTGATGATGATGCTGATGCTGATGATGATGCTGATGATGATGCTGATGATGATGATGCTGCTGCTGCTGCTCATCATGATGATACTGCTGCTGTTGACGAGGATGGTACAGAGGCTGAGGCTAGAGGAGGAATGTGACGAGGAACGAGAGGTGGAGGAGGGGGGGAAGGGGAGAGGATGGATCGTGTGGGGGGGGGGGGATCGGGAGAGAATGGATGAGCGATGATGAACGCGAGAGGATGAACGCGATGAGGAGCAGGCGTAGGAGAAGGATGATGAGGAGCAGGCGTAGGAGCAGGATGAGGAGACATAGGATGCTGATGATGATGCTGTTGATGATTATGACGACGATGAGTTTGCTCCTTATGCTGATGCTAATGATTATGACGACGATGATATCGTTCGTGGTGATTGCGACGGTGATGATACGGATGATGATGACGATGATGGTGCTGCTGCTGATGATGATGATGATGATGATGATGATGATGATGATGGTGATGATGACGACGACGACGACGATGATGATGATGATGATGATGATGATGATGCTGATGATGATGATTGCGCGGTTGATGATGACGCTGAAGATGACGATAATGGTGATGCTTATGCTGAAGGTGCTAGTGACAGTGATGATGATTCTGCTGCTGATGATGAGGATGCCGATGACGACGATGCTGATACTTATGATGCTGCAGCTGATGATGCCGATGCTGATAGATGTGGATGACTATGGTGGTGATGCTGCTAATGCTAACGATGACGAGGATGCTGCTGCTGCTGTCGACGGTACTGATGCCCATGATCATGAGGTGGAGGATGGGAAGCCAGATCAGGAGCAGGATGAGGATGATGCGAAGTATGAGGGTTGACCATGGTGATGATGATGCTGGTGATGCTGATGATGCTGATGATGATGCGGGCTGATGCTATTGATTGTGATGGCGACGCCGACGAGGACGACGACGTTGATGATGCTGATGAGTGCTTTCGATTGGGATGATGTTGATGATGATGATGACGATGGTGCCGATGATGATGCTGATTCTGATGATGCTGCTGCTGATGATCGTGAGGATGATGATGCGCAGGAAGTTGATTCTGCTGATGCTGATGATGCTGATGGTATTGCTGCTGATTTTGCGGATGATGAGGTTGCTGAGGATGATGCTGCTGCTGATGATGGCGATCGTGATGATTACGATGATGCTGATGGTGATGCTAATGATGGCGATGACGATGCTGATGCTGATGCTGATGATGATGACAACTATGATGATGAGTATGAGGCTTACGCGGCTGATGATGATGGGGATGAGGATGATGCTGATGACGGTGACGATGATGCTGATGCTGATGCTGATAATGGTGTTGTTGCGGCTGATGATGATGCTGATGCTGCTGCTGATGATGCTGCTCATGATGATGATGTTGATGCTGATGATGATGCTGATGATGCGGATGCTGGTATTGATGATGCTGATGATGCTGATGATGCTGATGTTGATTCTGTTTGTGATGCTGCTGACGATGATGATGATGATCCTGGTGCTGATGATGATGAGGAGGATGAGGATGGGGATGTGGATCATGATGATGATGATGATGATGATGATGATGATGATGATGGTGATGCTGCGTGCGATGCTGCTTACTAGGGTACTGGGGATGATGATGCGGATGCTGATGATTCTGATGATGACGATGCTGATGCTGATGCTGATGCTGATGCTGACGCTGATGCTGACGATGATGATGATGCTGATGCTGGTGATGACGATGACGATGAAGATGCTGCTGTTGATGATGATGAGGATGAGGATGATGCTGATGATACTAATGATGATGATGCTGATGATGATACTACTGATGGTGATGACGATGATGATGCTGATGCTGATGATGTTGATTAGGATGCCGTTGATGATGATTATGATGATGATGCTGATGCTCTTGATGATGATGCTGCTGATGATGATGATGACGACGCCGACGATGATGATGATGATGATGATGATGATGATGATGATGATGCTGATGATGATGACGATGACGATGATGATGATGATGATGATGATGATGATGATGATGATGATGATGATGATGATGATGATGATGATGATGCTGAGGAGGAGGAGGAGGAAGAGGAACTGGTGACCGGGATGGAGAAGCTTGGAGAGTGTGGGGGCAGGATTTTGAAGGACGGGTGAGCGAGTCTCAAAAGGGGAGGCGGATGAGAAGCGGGCAGGGGAGGGGGGGGGCTGAGGACCAGCAGTATCAGACGGAGGAGGGGAATGAGGAGGAGGAGGAAGACGAGGGGTCAGATGATGAGGAGACGTATGATGCTGATGATGACGATTATCATGATGATGTTGCTTATGCTGATGCAAATCATGATGCTGATCCTGCGGCTGGTGACGACGATGATGATGCGGATGATGATGATGATCCTGCGGATGGTGACGACGATGATGCTGCTGCTGATGATGATGATGATGATGATGATGATGATTGTGATGCTGATGACGGTGCTGCTGGTGGTGATGCTGCTGCTGATGATGATGCTGATGCTGATGTTGATGCTGATGATGATGCTGATGGTGCTGATGATGGTGCTGATGCTGCTGACGCTGCTGATGATGACGCCGATGCGGCTGACGATGCTGCTGCTCTCGATGACAACGCTCATGCTGATGGTGTTTGTCAGGCAGATGGTGATGCTCAGGATGATGCTGATGATACTGATATCGGTGCTGCTGAATGTGATGATGATGCTGATGATGATGATGATGATGCTGATGCTGCTGATGATGATGCTGCTGATCATTATGACGATGCTGGCCATGGTGGTTGTGCCGCTGCTGATGCCGATGCCGATGCTGGTGATGCTGATGCTGCCGACGATATTGATCATCACGATCATGAGGAGACGGCCGATGAACAGGAGGAATATGAAGGGTGACGATGCAGATGATGATGATGATGATGATGCTGTTGATGATGATGATGATAATGATGATGACGATGATGATGATGATGATGATGATGCTGGTGATGATGATGATGCTGCTGCTGATGAAGATGATGCTGCTGCTGCGGCTGCTGTTGCTGCTGATACTGGTGATACTGATGGTGCTGATGCTGTTGCCAAAGATGGTATTGCTGATGCTGATGATGATGACGAGAACGATGGCGATGATGCTGATGAGGTGATGATGATGCTGCTCATGATGATGATGCTGCTGATGCTGATGATGGTGAGGATGACAATGGCGATGCTGATGCTGATGCTGACGATGATTATGTTGATGATGGTGATGTTGATACTGATGATGCTGCTGTTGCCGATGACGACGAGGATGCTGATGATGATGCTGATCATGATGTGACGGCGATGCTGATTGTGATGATGAGGATGCTTAGACTTGTCATGGTGATGCTGATGATTCTGATTTTCATGATGATGCCGATGCTGGTGATGCTGATGCTTATGATGCTGCTGCTGATAATGATAATGATGCTGATTATGATGACGATGCTAATGATGATGCTGATGCTGCTGATAATTCTGATGATGCTGATTCTGATGATGCTGATGATGTTGCTGTTGATGCTGATGATGATGCTAATGGTGCTGATGATGATGATGCTGATGATGATGATACTGATGCTGATGATGATGACGATGCAGATTATGCTGCTGCTGCTGATGATGATGATGATGACGATGATGATGATGATGATGATGATGATGATGATGATGAAGATGATGATGATGATGATGCTGATGATGATGCTGATGATGATGATGATGATGATGATGATGATGATGATGATGCTGATGCTGATGGCGATGCTGATGATCGTGACGATTACCGTGACGATGGCGAGGAGGATGAGGAGGATGAGGCGGAATATGTGGATGAGGAGGAGCAGCAGGAGGAGGAGGAGGAGGAGGAGGAGAAGGAGAATAGAGAGTAATGCGATAAGTGCGATCATGCAAGACAACAACATGGCGAATTGAGACAACGACTTTGACGACGAGGCAGCCCTGGTCTCTCTCTGCCCCGCGGCCGTCCGGCTGGGGCGGCTCTTGCGACATCGGGATCCGTATGCGGGCTGAGCTGGCATCGCGATCATGCTCGAGTGCCCCCCCAAGCTCGCGGTAGAGACTTTCACGGGTTCGCTCCAGGATCCACTGGCCCTTGGGGGATGAGTTGCACGGGTCAACGAGACCCAGAAGTGGCCATCTTGCCACACACACCGTGCAAAAGGTGAGGCCACACCTCCCACAAGCAATTTTACCTTGTGCCGTGGGTCCAGCTTCTGTCCACCGACCTCCTGGGGGCCTCTCAAGGAGATGATGCCATCGCCCTCAGGGCGGGCTGAACATGAACTGAGAGCATCATTCTTGATAGCCGCCCTCGTCTCGAACCAGGAGTAGGACAGATTGAAACAGGGTCGACCCTACGCCATGGGTTGAGGCTTTCAGGACGCGGGTCAGAGCAGGCACAGGAGGGGCCTCGGGTCGTTAGGGACGCGGTGCGGTCCAGGGATCGGTTTGGATCGGCTCATCCAGGGCAGAGCTCTGCGCGCACGTCGACGGATGAGGGCGGCCTCGGCATTCCTACGAGCAGTCTCCGGCACAAGGCCGGTGAGGAGAAGGGACCAATTCCGCTGGGCCGCACGGCCAGCCGAGACATCCGCACACGCGCTGCCAATAGCACAGTAAGATTCGCGCTAGCAGCTGCAATCGATATCATCAGCCCTGACGTGGGATGGTGTCCATTCGGCACTTCTCTTCGCATCCTTACCCTTGGAAACGCGACATATATTCGTCCGACCGTCACTGTTCGAAACGTGGGCGCCGCGCCTTCCTTGAAGACCAAGTCTTACGAATGTGGAGGTGGTCGGTGATCTATATTCTGATTTACATGACTTGCTCTGGACGGCCGCTGAACACGCCGCGAGTTCAGCACGAGGAACCTTTTGGTAGGGTCCCCCTGGATAGTGGTGGCGAAGCCAGCGCGCGGCTCCCACTCGAGACTGCGGCCCCCGAGATCGGCGACGGGAGCCCCAGCTCCGCGACGCCGAGGGTCGTCCGAGTGCTCACCCCCTAGCCCATCATCGAGAACGTACAAGAAGCCTTTGGGTCGCGGGGGACGGATGCGAACCATTCAAGGGAAACTGGGTCGGGCGACTTTTCAACATCGAAGGTGGGGCAGGCGTCCGCGCGGCTCGGGACGCGACGCAATCGCACGGAGGGGCTCGCCACGTGATTGATCCTCGCCTGCTCCGCCAGGTAGGTGCTGTCATCGTAGCTCTTGTGACAACAGTTCTTTGGGCATCTCCATACCCGATGATACAGCGTCTCCTCTCATCCACATCTGCACATACCAGATCCGTCTCGTTGCGGGCAGCTCGTGGTCGTGATTTGGGCCACTGACCTCCAGCTGTGACGACCGTCGTAAGGCCCACGAGCCTATCTTCGCAAGCCTTGCTGGCACGGTCGACCTCCTTTCGAACATGATGAATGCCAGCCCCCACACGGAGGTCGCCGCCTGCTTCGTGCTTGCTGGTTTGGGCCCACATCTGCCGATCCACGGAGCCGTTTACACTCTTTCACGTCGGGGACGAGTCTCCATCCATGTCTTCGTATTTCGTGTCGATCGCCGCTGGGATGTTCCATGTCCGTGTCCCAGTGCGTGGCCGAGATGGGGTCCCACTTCAGCCCCAAAAGTGTGGCGATAGTCGCCCCCACTGGGCCGCTGACTATCCGCCACTCGCGTTGTCCAGCTCGAAGTAGACGTGGCATGATGGAGTCCCGCGCCTTCTGGATGTGCGGGTGCAGCTCAGGATTCTGCTTCCAAAGAGTAAGCCACGCTGAGATCTGCTGTCTCCGAACTGACTTGGCTGCGTCGACGTCCCCGTAGCTGGTAGCCAGCACCGTGGTCAAGCATCGTCCTGGCCCAGGGCCTGAGGCAGCTCGACCAGCCTGGCGTCGTAGTCGCAGCACCTCGTATTGCGGCATGCCCGGCTGCTGGTGCGCGTACGATCCCTGGAGGTAGCTGCTTGTGTTCCATAATCCACGGGCTACGTTGTGTAGCCTGACTGCCCTACGTTATCTTGGCAATCGCTTCTGAACGACAAGAGGCCTTGTTCATACGATCCCTGGCTTTGACACGGGTTCTCGCACGCCCAGCAGCAACACCAGTGCCAAGGCCGGTTGCCGTGCCTTCGGCCATGGCAGGTATATCCTTGACGGCGGAGATTTTTGACCACCTCTCGGGCTACCTCACTGGATGTCGTGACCATCACCATCTTGACTGAGATGACCAGCTCGGCTTCGAGGAGTAGGGGGAGGAAGAGAAGGAGGAGGAGGATGAGGAGGCATAATGAAAGGAGGATGAAGAGGATGAAGAGGAGGAGGAGGAGGCATAATAAAAGGAGGATGAAGAGGAGGAGGAGGAGGAGGAGGAGGCAGGAGGAGGAGGAGGAGGAGGAGGAGGAGGAGGCGGAGCGAGGAGGAGGAAGGAGTGAGGAGGAGGAGGAGGATGGAGGAGGAGGAGGGAGGAGGGAGGGAGGGAGGGAGCGGAGGAGGGAGGAGGGAAGGAGGGAGGACGGGAGGAGGGAGGAGGGAGGAGGGGAGGAGGGAGGAGGGAGGAGGGAGGAAGCGGAGGGAGGAGGGAGGAGGGAGGAGGAGGGAGGAGGGAGTAGGAGGAGGAGGAGGAGGAGGAGGAGGAGGAGGAGGAGGAGGAGGAGGAGGAGGAGGAGGAGGAGGAGGAGGAGGAGGAGGAGGAGGAGGAGGAGGGAGGAGGAGGGAGGAGCGAGGAGGAGGAGGAGGAGGAGGGAGGAGGAGGAGGGAGGAGGAGGAGGAGGAGGAGGAGAGGAGGAGGAGGAGGAGGAGGAGGAGGAGGAGGGCGGAGGAGGAGGAGGAGGAGGAGGAGAGGAGGAGGAGGAGGAGGAGGAGGAGGAGGAGGAGGAGGAGGAGGAGGAGAGGAGGAGGAGGAGGAGGAGGAGGAGGAGGAGGGAGAGGAGGAGGAGGAGGAGGAGGAGGAGGAGGAGGAGGAGGAGGCGGAGGAGGAGGAGGATGGAGGAGGAGGAGGAGGAGGAGGAGGAGGAGGAGGAGGAGGAGGAGGAGGAGGAGGGTAGGAGGAGGAGGAGGAGGAGGAGGAGGAGGAGGAGGAGGAGGAGGAGGAGGAGGAGGAGGAGGAGTGAGGAGGAGGAGGAGGAGGAGGAGGAGGAGGAGGAGGAGAGGAGGAGGAAAGAGGAGGAGGAGGAGGAGGAGGAGGAGGCGGACGGAGGAGGAGGAGGGGGAGGAGGAGGAGGAGGAGTAGGAGGAGGAGGAGGAGGAGGAGGAGGAGGAGGAGGAGGAGGAGGAAGGAGGAGGAAGAATAAGAAGAAGAAGAAGAAGAATAAGAAGAATAAGAAGAATAATAATAATAATAATAAGAAGAAGAAGAAGAAGACGAAGAAGAAGAAGAAGAAGAATAATAAGAAGAATAATAAGAAGAAGACGAAGAAGAAGAAGAATAATAATAATAATAATAAGAATAAGAAGAAAAAGAAGAAGAAGCAGAAGAAGAAGAATAATAATACTAATAAGAAGAAGAAACAGAAGAAGAAGAAGAAGAAGAAGAAGAATAAGAAGAAGAGGAGGAGGAGGAGGAGGAGGAGGCGGAGGCGGATGCAGAGGCGGAGGAAGAGGTGGACACGTGCCCGCCGAACTCCATTCGAGCCGTGCCCCCCTTCTGGTTGTGACTGTGCCCGCTCACTCTGCCCGCCCGCGCACGTTCGGAGGCCCTGCGCGACCCGAGCACCTGCAGGCTCGCCTGCGCTCGCCTGAACAGCGTGCTGAGGACCGCCCGAGAACGCCGCCTCGCCCTCCTCCCTGCCTCCTCCCTGCCTCGTCCTCAGCTTTTCTTCTCTCCTCCTCTTCTTCCTCCTCTTCACCCTGACTCCTGATTCCACTCCCTCCCTCTCTCCCTCCCCCTCCTCCTCCGCCTCCTCCTCTTCCTCCTCGTCCTCCTCCTCCTCCTCCTTGTCCTCCTCGTCCTCCTCTCCTCGTCCTCCTCCTCCTCCTCCTCCTCCTCCTCCTCCTCTCCTTCCTCCTCTTCCCCCTGCAGCTCCTAATGTTCCTCCCCCCCCTGCCTCGTTCCCAGATGTCGGATTTTCCACTACTGGGATCCCGGAAGTCCCGATCCTCTTCTAGGGCTGGCTTTTCGCTCTGCATCGTTTTTTGACGGTCCCGCGGCCCGGCGGGGGCCCCCGAGAGTCCGAAAGCAGCAGACAAGGCGTATTGTATGTTTTGATGGATACTTCGAAGGTCTGAGCGCAAAGTTGGCCAGGGACGTCTGCCGAACGCCCAGCGGTTGGGACAGGCTCCCGAAATCGGGCGCTCGTGGCCATGGTCGTGGTCGCGGTGCTGGTCGTCGTCGTCGTCGTCGTCGTCGTCGTCGTGCTGGTCGTCGTCGTGGTCGTCGTCGTGGTCGTCGTCGTGGTCGTTGTCGTGGTTTTCGCAGCCTCCGCCGTCGTCGCCGTCGCCGTCGCCGTCGCCGTCGTCGTCGTCGTCGCCCTCGCCGTCGCCGCCGCCGCCGCCGCCGCCGCCGCCGCCACCGTCGTCGTCGTCGTCGTCGTCGTCGTCGTCGTCGTCGTCGTCGTCGTCGTCGTCGTCGTCGTGGTGGTCGTGGTCGTGGTGGTCGACCGTGTCGTCGTGGTTGTGGTTGTGGTCGTCTCCGTGGTGGTGTGGGTGGTCGCCGTCGTCGCCGTCGCCGTCGCCGCCGTCGCAGTTGCCCTCGTCACCGCCGTCGTCATCGCCATCCGTTTAAAGTCCACTAGAATCCGTTCTCTGGACCCAGTTTGGTTAGCCGCGTCCAGCCGCGGGGACAAGCACCTCCAGAGATGTCCAAAAATACGACAAGGACGCCGTCGCTGCCGCGGTCGTGGTCGTTGTGGTCTTCGTCGTCGGTGTCGTCGTCGTCGTCGTCGTCGTCGTCGTCGTCGTCGTCGTCGTCGTCGTCGTGGTCGTCGTCGTGGTTGTTCTCGGGGTCTTCGCGGCCTCGGCCGCCGCCGCCTTCGTCGTCGTCGCCGTCGTCGTCGTCGCCGCCGTCGTCGTCGTCGCCGTCGTCGTCGTCGTCGTCGTCGTCGTCGTCGTGGTCGTGGTCGTGGCCGTGATCGTTGTCGTGGTCGTGGTCGTGGTCTTGGTGGTGGTCGTCGTCGTCGTCGTCGCCCTGGTCGTCGCCGCCGTCGTCGTCGTCGTCGCCGTCGTCGTCGTGGCCGCCGTCGTGGTCGTGGCCGTCGTCGCCGCCGTCGTCGCCGCCGTCGTCGCCGCTCTCTGGGCGGCTGCCGGACGCTGCTGGCGACCCTGGCGCCCCGCGCCGCCGCTGCCCAGGAGGGGCTGGCTCACCGCGCTGCCCGGCTACTTCGAAGCGGCACCGGGGGCGGTGTGGGGGGGGGTGCTCGTTTGCTTTTCCTTCAGGGGTGTCCAAGAGGATGGTGAGGACTAGGTGCGTGTGTGTGTGTGTGTGTGTGTGTGTGTGTGTGTGTGTGTCTGTATCTGTGTCTGTGTCTGTGTCTGTGTCTGTGTGTCTGTGTGTCTGGACATCATGGCTGGCGCCAGAATATCTCCCAGATGTCGTGGCTCCTTCTCTTGATTTCAACACGTCCACTGGCCCCTCTCGTCCGCCCGCGCACGTCTCGGGCTCCGATGCGCACTGGGTGGCGTGGGGGACCCCCTGCGAGCACCTATGAGACCTCCCCCCTGCGGGTTCCATCGGCGCTGGGGTGCTGGATCCCCCTGCAGGGGCCCGTTTGGCTGTAGACATCCTTCCACTGCTGAGACCCCTGCTGGTGTCTCAGAATCAGACCTGCAGCGGCTGGCTCACCGCGCTGCCCGGCTGCCTCGAAGCCGCACCGAGGGCGTGGGGGGGGGCTCCACTTGCTCCTGTTTCGGGGGCCCTCAAACAGTACGGTGACCACACCGTGTGGTGAGTGAGTGTAGATTCGGGGTGACCGCACGTCGGTCTTGGGACGTGGGTCGTTCTCCAAGGACGCCTCGGACGACATGCGGCGATGGACCCTGCGACCACTTGCGAACCCTACCCCTGCGGGTTCAATCGACGCCCTCGTTCTTTTCTTCTCCCGACCGCTTTGCAGAAGGGAGGAGAGCAAGCAGAGGGAGAGGGCAGGGAGGGGAAGGACGGCAGACACCTGCATCCCTGCTCGATCCCTGCTCCTGCGCCTGGCTCCTCGGGCTCGCTGCTGGCCGGCTCCACCTCCTCTCGGCTACCAGGGGGCGCCGACGGGGGGGGGGGGGGCTGGCCCAGGCAGGGGCAGCAGCGGCCCTCCTCGGCTCCTCGCCCGTCCCTCGCCACTCGGGGCCTGGGTGCGCCCCACCTCGCCCAGGAACGTGAGCGCCGTCGCCATCGGCGCCGTGCCACCAACTCCGCCTCAGCGTTTGCCTCCTGGGCCCTTCCTCGGCGAAGGAAACAAACGGTATAGACATAAACTTTTGGCGCTCCGCGCGGGTTTCTTGGATCCCCCCCGGCGGCGCCTCCGGCGCCGCCCCTGGCGCGCGCCGCGCTCCAGGGGGGGGGGCCCCAGCGCAGATCCAAGAGATCCGCGCGTTGCGCCACAGGTTGAATGCTCATGCCGTTTCCTTTTTTTCTGCTCTCGTCGGTGCCGTGCCACCGGCTCCGCGTCAACGCCTGCCTCACGAGCCCTTCCCCTTAGCTTCAAGTCGGGACTGTCCCTCTGCAGGAGGGACATTCAAAAATAGTGGAAAAATTGTCAGGGGACGATTTTTGGACTATTTTTGAATATTTTGGGGGTAGTTTTGGAGTGCTTTTCGTTCTTCGCCCAAACTCCCCCGGTAGGGGGACAGGCCCGACCTGACCTTAGCCTCTCGCTCCCCCCTGCGGGCTGCGCTCGGCGGCGCGCGCCATGGGGCGGGGGGGCCTCCCGAGGAGGCGGGGGGGGCTTCTTCCAGAGAGGCGGGGGGCCTCCCGAGGGCTCCTCCTCGCTCCCTCCTCCTCCTCCTCCTCCTCCTCCCTCCTCCTCCCTCCTCCTCCCTCCTCCTCTCTCCTCCTCCCTCCTCCTCCCTCCTCCTCCTCCTCCTCCCTCCTCCTCCTCCTCAGGTGAGCGCGGCGCCTGGGCCGTGCCCCCCCCGGCCTGCGGGGGGGGGGCACCCACAAGCCAGGGGGGCTTCCTTCCCGAAAGGGCTCTTGCAGGAAGCCCCCCCATGCAGTCTGAGTTTCGCCACCCGCCTCGCTGGAGCGCCCCCGCTGTTCTCGACTGCGCGCGAGAGCGACCCCTGGGGAGTCCAGTGAGTCCAGGGGGTCCAGGGGCTCCACGGAGTCCAGGGAGCCTTGGGGGCCCGGGCAGTCCAGGCAGTCCAGGCAGTCCAGGCAGCCCAGGCAGCCAGGGAGTCATCGGCGTCCGGGGTGTCCGGGGATGCGGCTCCATTTGGATCCCGATTGTCCCAACGCCCTCGCATCGCCGATGCATCGGCGATGCGTCGGCGTGCCGCGCGGTCCTCCGACCGCATCTGCTCGGACCCCATGTGGGCGGCCTCTAGGGAGCCAAGCTTGACGATGGAAGCACGTCGATGCAGCTTTCGCGTCGGTATCGGGCTGACGCTTCGCCCCCTGCGGGGCTCTTCTGAGCCAGCTGACGACGACGACGACGACGACGACGACGACGACGACGACGACGACGACGACGACGACGACGACGACGACGACGACGACGACGACGACGACGACGACGACGACGACGACGACGGCGACGACGACGACGACGACGACGACGACGACGGACGACGACGACGACGACGACGACGACGACGACGACGACGACGACGACGACGCGACGACGACGACGACGACGACGACGCGACGACGACCGACGAGACGACACGACGACGACGACGACGACGACGACGACGACGGACGACGGACGACGTACGACGACGACGACGACGACGACGCGACGACGACGACGACGACGACGACGACGAGCGACGACGCCGACGACGACGACGACGACGACTGGGACGACGACGGACGACGACCGACGACGACGACGACGACGACGACCGACGACGACGGCCGACGACGACGGACGACGCGACGACGAAGACGAGCGACGACGACGAGACGACGACGACGACGACGCCGACGAGACGACGACGACGACGATACGCGACGACCGACGACGACGGACGACGCGGACGACGGTCGACGACCGACGACGGACGACGACGACGACGAGACGACGACGAGACGACGACCGGGACGACGACGAACGACGGACGACGACGACGACCGACGACGACGACGACGACGACGACGCGACGACGACGACGCCGACGACGGACGACGACGACGACGCGACGACGACGACGAGGACGACGACGACGACGACGACGCCGACGACGCGACGACGCGACGACCGACGACGGACGAGACGACGACGACGACGACGACGAGCGACGACGACGACGGACGACCGCTCGACGAGCCGACGACGACGACGCCGAGACGACGACCAGACGACGACACGGACGACGACGACGAGCCGCGACGACCGACGAACTGACGACGACGACGACGACCCGCGACGACGACGACGACGACGGTCGACGACGATCGACGACGCGGACGACGGACGATCGTACGACGACGACGCGACGACCGCCGTACGACGACGACGACGACGACGATGACGACGACGACGACGACGACGACGACGACGACGACGACGACGACGACGACGACGACGACGACGACGACGACGACGAACGAAGTGAACCCCACCCTCCCCCTCAGAAATCGTGGGGGGTAGGGGTAGGGTTCGCATTTGGCCCCCTAAGCCCGAGCAATTTTTTGACGGTCCTGGGTTCGAGGGCCCGGTGAGGGCCAGAGGAGGCCAAGCGCGTTGGAACTCACGATGCCGTGTTTCTTGTTGGGTTAGGCGCAGTGTGTCACAGCGCAGTGCCCGCCACACGCACTCGTAGTGTGTGTTTGTGTGTGTGTTGTAGACGCCCACGCGTTTCGCTGCTTGCGCTCGACTTTCTACGCCCCGTTGTCGCGCGCGGGGCCGCGACGCCGAAGAAGTGTGTGTGTGTGTGTGTGTGCGTGTGTGTGTGTGTGTGTGTGTGTGTGTGTGTGTGTGCGTGTGCTTACATCTGCATGTGTGTGTGTATTTGTGTGCGGCCCCAGAGGCGACAAGCGGGCCCCAAGACTGATTGAATAGGGCTCGAAGAGCTCAGGATAGCCCATGACGGCGTTCCCGAGATGGCCTCAGGGGGTCCCTCCAGGGATGCTTGTTTTGGCTGTTCATTGTCTTCGAGTCTAGAGATCTCACGATGGAATCGTCCTGGGGTCAGGCTGGGGACTGCCTCCAGGTCCCTCAGAGGCTCCAAGAGCGTACCGAGAGACCTCACGAGGTAGTCTTAGAGACACCGAAGACGGTCTCAAGAGGACCCCAGGAGAAAGAGTACAAGAGGTTGCTCACAGGGCCTGACGACGCCATAACGGACATTTTCAAAGTGCTCAAGAACCCAAGGCAGCTTCAAATGGCTACTATGGAACCATCT
>CAUYUJ010014694.1:311621-371621 GCA_963575745.1 Prorocentrum cordatum
CTTGAGCACGGGTATGGCTGCCTCGCCGTCGTCGGCGAGCCGGCGGTCTCCCCCGCCTGACGCGCGGCGCCCCGGCACGAGCGCGCGGGACGGGCCTGCCCATTTTGGGCCGCCCCGCGCGCGCGAGCCGCGGCCGCGCTCGGAGACAGCTCGCTAGCGCGCGAGCGGGAGAATGCCTACTTCATTCCTCTGTGGAGCAAGCTCCTCTGCTCCGCAACTTCGCTGCCCCCCTCCCTCCTCTCCCAATCTAAGGCTGATGGGCGCTGCCTCGCCGTCGTCGGCGAGCAGGCGGTCTCCCCCGCCTGACGCGAGGCGCCCCGGCACGAGCGCGCGGGACGGGCCTGCCCATTTTGGGCCGCCCCGCGCGCGCGAGCCGCGGCCGCGCTCGGAGACAGCTCGCTAGCGCGCGAGCGGGAGAATCCTCCTCCTTCTCCTCCTCCTCCTCCTCCTCCTCCTCCCTTTCCCTCCTCCTCCTCCTCCTCCTCCTCCTTCTCCTCCTCCTCCTCCTCCTCCTCGTCCTCCTCCCCCTGAATGGGGTCGGAGTGGAGTGGAGACCCATGCCAAGGAACACCCTTCTTGCCTCCAGGGTGCCCTGGGTTTCTTGGGCTTCAGTGGTTCTGCTGTGGAGAGCGTGACGCTCCCACGCCAGAAATCGATGGACGTCCTGGGGTCTCAGGGTTGGGTTTCGTGTGGAAGGTTTCTTGTGGTCGGGTTCCTACTTCATGTCCCTCTGCGTCCCACCGTGCTGTGTTCTCAAGACTGGTTCGTGTCCCTCCAGAGGTGGCGGGGCGAGGAGCGGCGCGCGGGCGCAGGTTTGTGACCCCGAGCGGCTCGGCGAGCTCGCCTCGCGGCTCGCGCGCCACGTGGTGGGCGCCCAGCCGCGCTTCCTGAGCGTGGCGGGCATTCCCGCGGAGACCGCGCAGAAGGATCCCAGCTGGCGAGGTTCGAAGCTCGAGGTTTTCGAACGTGTTCGTTGTTTCGGGGCGATTTTCCAAGGCCTCGGGATGCTCTCCAGCAGCTGCGATTCGCCGAGAGCGTCCCTGGGATGCGCAGATCGTCCCGAACGGCCGCTGGAGGCTCGAGTCATGAGCCGAAAGCCTGGGCACGTTAGTGAGGAGAAAGGCTCCGGCGGGCAACGCAGCGACCCCGAAAATCGCCCATTCATCGCCGATACTTCGTGGCCCGATGGCCCACCCCGCCCAGGATTGTGCGGATCTGATGTCGGGGGCCTATCGCTGGTCTACGGCAGGTTCGTGTCGTGTCGACCGGCGGCGACCCCAGCGCGGGCGCTCAAGGTTGAACGCCGCTAGTGGCCCAGAATCGCCAATATGGAAGGATTTGGCGATCGAGAAGCCGCCGATGGTTCAAGGTGGAACGATCGACGCGGGGTCATGAACCAACGCCCAGGTTGACACAACACGAGCCTTCCGTACAGGCATTTTATGGTTACAGGAGGATTATCCAAAAATAATCACAAAATCGTCAGGGGACGATTTTTGGTGGGAGCAATTTTCGACTGTTTTTGTTTTTTTGGGGGTTATTTTCAATGCTTCGTCCAACATCCGCCTGTAGGCGGGAGGACATGCCCGACCTAAATGTGTGGCCGATTCGAGCTCGATGTTCCCCCCCTGCCTCCTCCTCCTCCTCCTCCTCCTCGCCTCCTCCTATTCGCTCGCATCCTCCTCGAGGCTCTCGATGCGCCTCGGCGCCCTGGCCACGAGGCACTCCGGGAGAGGTCCAGGAGTGGCGGCGTCTGCATGTCCTCGTCGTCGTCGTCGTCGTCGTCGTCGTCGTCGTCGTCGTCGGTCGGCGATTTAGTTTCGGAGATCTTTGGGCGCTTCTAGAGGTTCTCGTCGCCACGGCTGGACGCGGCTCGGAAAACAATCGCGGGCCCAGGAGAGGTCCAGGGACTACTTTCGATTGGATTTTAGGATCTTTTCCTCCTCCTCCTCCTCCTCCTCCTCCACGGGTCTTTTGGTTGAGCTCGAGTGCGTGCACATCCCTGCTCCGTCCTTTTTGCATCTCTCTCACTCTGTCTCCGTCTCTCCTTCTTTACTCTTATTTCACTTTCTCTTTCTCTTTTTCCTTATCTTTCTCTGTCTCTATCTCCCTCTCGCCGTCTGCGTCTCGATATGCATGTTTGCCTCAGTCCCTGCCGCTCAGTCTCAGCAATTCTCTCTGCCTGTCTCTGCCAGCCTGCCTGTCTTCCTGACCGTGTGATCTCAGCGCGCAGCGTGCCATGACCAAATGCAGCGGAGCCTCCGCCGGTCTCTCGGCATCGCTCGGGCGTGGGCATTTTGTCTCGGCGAGGGCCATCGAGGAGCATCCTGCACCATCGAGCAGAACAAAAGCACGCACGACGCTGAAGAAGTGCACGGGCAGAGGACGTCCGAGCGATGGCGAGGGCCTCGCAGGCAGCACGCTGGCGCGCGGGTGGCTCGCGGTGCGGCCGCCGCGCTCCGTCGCCGTGGCGAGCTCGCCCCGCGGTGGGGTGCAGGGCCGATCTCTGGGGCTTCGGCCTGGCCGTGCCCCCTCGCGCTCGCCTGGGGCTCGCCGGGGTGGTCAATAAAAATCAGGAGGGGAAAAAACATACAGACACAATGAATCGTCGACTCCCCAGAAGATATGGGAACGTATGGGAAGTGGGCGGAGACAAAGCCCAGAAAGTATGGGAAACTATTGCGAATCCTGTTATTTGTGTCTATTTATTTGTGTGTCCCAGGGCCCCTTCAACAAAAAGGCAAGGGTGCCGGCGGCTCGGCCAGCTCGGCTGCGTGTCGCCGTCGGCTGCGTGCCGCGAGCCCGAGGAGAGCAGCCGTCATCTCTGAGCAACCTGAAGTCGGGCCTCTCCATCTGCAGGAGGAGCATTCAAGAAGCAACCAACAATAGCCCGGGGATGATTGTTTTAACCCTTTTCGAGTATTTGTTTGAATATTCTTGGGTATGTTTGGATTTTTCCCTTCAAACCCCCCTGTAGGGGGACAGGCCCGACCTAAGACTAACCCAATTCATGTCCACACCGCCTCCAGGAGGTATTCCGTGACATAAACACCTTGCCGTTGCAATGCTTATTCGCGCTGGAGACTGGTTCGATTGACCAGCATATTTTTTGATCCTTTGCTGATTGTTGCAAAAAGAAAAGCGATCCGAGGAGAGGGAGACGGCGAAGGCGGCGTACCTCGCCCAGCTCGACCCGAAGAAGGCCGGCAGCATCGACCAGCAGGTGCTGGACAAGGCCCTCCCAGGGGAGCGCAGGGGGCCGTGCCAGAGACACGCCGGGGCCCCCTCGGGGCGAGTGCCGTGCGGTGGTGCGTGCGGCGTTGTCCAGGGCAGGCTCGCTGCACGCTGCCATCCTTCGGAGGCGGCGCCGGCGGGCTCATCGGGCACACAGAACGTGCCAGACTCGACGGGATGAAGGCTTGCTCCAGTTCCTCAAGGGCGCACCGAGTGTGGTGCTTCTTCTGCACAAGGGGGGGGCACCGCTCCTCAGGCACGCGGCGCGCCTTCGGAGGAAGAAGAGGCACCGATGCCGCTGCCCTTGCCCGGTTCTCGCCTTTTTATGGCCTCCTCCTCCTCCTCCTCCTCCTCCTCCTCCTCCTCCTCCTCTCGTTCTTCTTCCTCCTCCTCCTCCTCCTTCTCCTCCTCCTCCTCCTCCTTCTCCTCCTCCTCCTCCTCCCCCCTCCTCCTCCCCCTCCCTCCCACTCCCTCCCTGATCTGGCCCCTCGCCCCCCCTTGGCTCCCCCTTGGGCAGAGGAGCAGGGCGCGTGCCGACGCCGAGGGGGCCTTCCCCCCCCTCGATGCGCTCGCCTCCTCCTCGAGGCCCTCGTCGTCGTCGCCTCCTCCTCCTCCTCCTCCTCCTCCTCCTCCTCCTCCTCCTCTGCGCGCTCCGCGCCTGGCCGCTGGTGCCCAGGGGGCCGAGCTGTGGCCGTCGGGGGCCCGTCGCCACCGCCGAGGTCTCCCCGAAATGCTGGTCAGAGCGGGGTTCTGCTCCACCCCCCCATCCCCCTCCTACTCCTCCTCCCCCCCCCCCTCCTCCTCCGCCCCTCCACGCCCCCTCCCCCTCCTCCTCCTCTTTCCTCCTCCTCCACCTACTCCTCCCCCCCATCCTCCTCCTCTCCTCCTCCCCGCCTCTCCTTCTCCTCCTCCTCCTCCTCCTCTTCTTCTTCCTCCTCCTCCTCCTCCTTCACCCCCAGCTCTGTACCCCGAACCCCCTCTCGTCCCGTCCCGTACCGTCAGGGGGTGCAGGAGGCTGTTTGGCCCACCTCAGCCGAGCGGCTGTGGCGAGTCCCTCGTCCCACCACTGTGGCGGGAATGCGGTTCGAGGGTCCACTGCCTGAGTCGACCGAGGGGCGTTCCACTGGTCAGGTACCCGCCAGAGTCACCGCCATTCCAACGCGTGTGGGAGGAGGGCGCACTCTCTTGGGGGGAGCAGCGATACCACGGATGAGCATCGCATATATTGCCCAGTGAAAATTCTGGTCAGAACGCACCCCGGGAGAGGTCTGGGGAGTAGCGGTATCGGTATCTTGTTGTTCTCTCACTCCTCATCTCATGGCGCGCGAGCGCGTTTTTGCTTGTATAATGCAGCTGCTGCTGCTGCTGCTGCTGCTGTTGTTGTTGTTGTTGAACATTATTTATTCTAAAGAATAATTATTGTTGGGCCCTCTGGTGCGCGCCCCCCCTGCGCCGCCTAGGCCGCAGCTACATTTTCATCATTTTCGTGAGGAAGCCTCAGAAAAGAGGGTGTGTACAGGATCCGGTTGTTTTGTTGTAATCCGCTTTCCCTTGCAAAAAACAATAGAAAATGACATTTCTTGTTCTAATATAATCAAATTTCAAGAATCCCTTGCAAAAAATAAGGTAAAGTGGACATTCGCGCGCGCAAGACGAAATCCTTCCAAAACCTTAGTTTTCGTAGCGATTTTAACATAAAAAACATCAAAAAACCAATGGTTTTTCAAACAAAAAATGTCGAAATTTCATCCCGCGCGCTCTTGCGGATTCGTAGGAAACCCAACACTTTTTAAACATTTCTGTCAAACGGGCTTTTGCGAGCAATTTTTTCGAACTTCTGCAACAACGGTTGCGCACCTGCCAGGGCCATCATCCCTGTCAAATAATACCATGCGGGACAATCAGGACAAGCACAACCATCAGGACAACCATCGGGACAACCATCGAGACAACCATCGGGACAACCATATCCTCTCTCCTTTGTGTATTCCCACATCCCT
This sequence comes from Prorocentrum cordatum, assembly GCA_963575745.1. Classification (NCBI taxonomy): domain Eukaryota; class Dinophyceae; order Prorocentrales; family Prorocentraceae; genus Prorocentrum; species Prorocentrum cordatum. Next base: position 316,856 of record CAUYUJ010014694.1, read on the forward strand.
CAGGAATTTGCCCTAAAGATGTGATCAACTATCTTGTGAGTACGTATCATGTGTATCATGTGTATCATGTACCATATGCATCATATGCAACAGATGTTCTGTGGAAGGCTTAACAACTTCTGTGGGTTAACAAGGCTTAACAACTTCTGTGGTGTACGAACGTAGGCTTAACAACTTCTGTGGGTGTGTACTCCACGCCAGTGTAGTAGCCACGGTCGTCCGCAGGCCACGAAGTGAAGTGTCCGAACGTCATAGGGCGGGAAGCTGGGTGTGGGTGGTGGCGAAGATTCGTGTGGATATTTGGTAGAGCTTGCACTGCCCCCCCACAAAGTGGGGGTATTGGCTGGCGTCGCATGAAAACCCTGGCACTGGTGAGAACACTGAAGCGTGTCGGGTAAATGATTGTTCTGTTGTGTGTTGTTGTAGTTTTGTGTTGGTGCTGCTGCGGCGCCTGCCTGCTGCTGTTGTTGTGTTGATCATTATTTTATTCTAAAAAATAATTATTGTTGGGGCCCCTGGTGCGCGGCCCCCTCGCCGCGCCTAGGCCGCAGCCACATTTTCATCATTTTCGTGAGGAAGTCTCAGGCAAAACGTGGGTGTCCGGATCCGGTTGTTTTGTTGTCCCCCGTTTTCCCTTGCAAAAAATACGCTACAGTGGACATTTCTTGTTCTAACATAACCAAACTTCAAGAATCCCTTGCAACAAATAAGGTAAAGTGGACATTCGCGCGCGCAAGACGAAATCCTTCCAAAACCTTAGTTTTCGTAGCGATTTTAACATAAAAACATCAAACAACCAATGGTTTTTCAAAAACAAATTGTCAAAATTTCATCCCGCGCGCTCTTGCGGATTCGTAGGAAACCCAACACTTTTTAATCATTTCTGTCAAACGGGCTTTTGCGAGCAACTTTTTCGAACTTCTGCAACAACGGTTGCGCACCTGCCAGGCCATCATCCCTGTCAAATAATACCATGCGGGACACATTCGTTTTTTCTTCGCGCGCGCACGCCGTCGTCGTCGGCCGCGGGGCCCTGAATAGAAGCCACGGTCGTCCGCATGCCACGAAGTGAAGTGTCCGAACGTCATAGGGCGGGAAGCTGGGTGTGGGTGGTGGCGAAGAGTCGTTTGGAAATGTGGTAGAGCTTGAACCGGCCCCCCCACAAAGTGGGGGTATTGGCGGGCGTCGTATGAAAACCCTGGCACTGGTGAGAACGGAGTGTCCCCACGTGCTAGTAATTGTTGTTGTTGTTGTTGTTGTTGTTGTTGTTGTTGTTTTTGTTGTCGTCGTCGTCGTCGTCGTCGTCGTTGTTGTTGTTGTTGTTGTTGTTGTTGTTGTTGTTGTTGTTGTCGTTGTCGTCGTCGTTGTTGCTGCTGCTGCTTGTTGTTGTTGTTGTTGTTGCTGCTGTGGTTGTTGTTGTTGTTGTTGTTGTTGGTGGTGGTGTTGGTGGTGGTGGTGGTGGTGTCGTTGAGCTCTCACTGTTGAAGAATAATTATTGTTGATCCCCCTCACCGTTTTTTTTTTTTTTTTTTTTTTTTTTTTTTTTTTTTTTTGTTTTTGTTTTTTTTTTTCAGTTGAAGTGCCCCCTCGGGGCTCGCACCGTGTTTTTGCCAAAGAAAGTCTTTCTGCCCAAATTGCCATGTTGGACCGCGAACTAGAACAACAACGCCTGCTACTCCCTCACAATTCAGTTCAATCGCGCTCTCGCGGGGGACCTCACAATTTATACAGGAATCGCGTTCTCGCGTGGGACGCAATTTATTCAGACGCCGCGCCCTCGACACTCAGCAATCACGCTCTCGCTTTGGCCTTTCTCGCGATTTATTCGGGAGTTGCGCTATCGCTCGAGACTTCCTCGCGATTCATGCAGGACTCACGCTTCGGCATCCCGTCTGTTCGACCTGGCCGGCTGGGCCCGCCTTCCTGACCCGCCCGCTAGGGTCTTCCCCCCCGATCAGCCCGTCTGATTCTGCCACGTGTTTTCTACTCCTAGTCCCCCTCCTAGTTTCTCTCGTGCTCCATCCTTTGCTCTCCCCCTTCCATCCGTCGTCTCTTCCTCTGTTTTTGGGGCTGCATTACATGTACGTGGCAGGTAGGGAACATATCCCCCCCAAAGGGGATACTATCGAAGACGAAGAGGGCGGGTACCAAGGGTATGGGATATACGTGTTGAGTGGGGCGCGAGCAGATCGGAGCGAACAGTCTTACAATGATGGTTGTTGTTGCTGCTGCTACTGTTGTTGTTGATGTTGCTGTTGATGTTGATGTTGATGTTGATGTTGATGTTGATGATGATGTTGTTGATGTTGTTGTTGTTGTTGTTGTGGTTGTGGTTGTGGTTGTGGTTGTGATTGTTGTTGTTGTTGTTGTTGTTGTTGTTGTTGTTGTTGTTGTTTTTGTTGTTGTTGAACTCTCATTTCTGACGATTCATTATTGTTGATCCCCCCGTCCAGTGCACATTGTTTTTTTTTCGATTGAAGTGCCCTTCCCGGAGCTCGCACCCTGTGTCTGATCAGGGAAAATCTTGAGGGTCAAACTGTGTCGTTGGCCCCCGGTTTACAACAACAACGGCTCCCGCCTGAGACCTTCACAATTTAGCCAGGACCCCCGCTCCCGCCCGAGACTTCCTCGCGTTTTTTTTTCAGGAATCGCGCTCTCGCTTGTGACCTCCTTAGAATTTATTCTCCCGGCGCTCTGGAATCGCGCTCTCGCTGGAGACGTGCTGGCAATTTACTGAAGAATAGCGCCCTTGCGTTGGAATTTCCTGCAATTTACTCAAGCGCCGCGCTCCCGACACCCAGGCACCCAGGAGTCGCGCTCACGCTTTGGACTCCCTCACAGATTACATAGGAATCGGGATCTCGCTGCCCTTCGTGGCCCCGTTGCAGCCCTTTGTGGCCTCCTCGCTTTGTTTCGTGGCCCCGTTGCAGCCCTTCGTGGCCCCCTCGCTGCCCTTCGTGGCCCCGTTGCAGCCCCTCGTGGCCTCCTCGCTGCCCTTCGTGGCCCCGTTGCAGTCCTTCGTGGCCCCTCGCTTTGTTTCGTGGCCCCGTTGCAGCCCTTCGTGGCCCCCTCGCTGCCCTTCGTGGCCCCGTCGCAGCCCTTCGTGGCCCCGTTGCAGCCCTTCGTGGCCCCCTCGCTGCCCTTCGTGGCCCCGTCGCATCCCTTCATGGCCCCCTCGCTGCCCTTCGTGGCCCCGTCGCAGCCCTTCGTGGCCCCGTTGCAGCCCTACGTGGCCCCCTCGCTGCCCTTCGTGGCCCCGTTGCATCCCTTCGTGGCCCCTCGCTGCCCTTCGTGGCCCCATAAATGTATGCCCTTCGTGGCCCCCGCTCGTTCGCGCCCGTGGTGGCCCCATATGCATCTGTCCTGCGTGGCCCAGTTGCTACACTCAGTGGCCCCATCGTTGCCTTCTGTGGCCCCGCATTATCTGCCCTTCGTGGCCCCCGCTCTTTCGCGCTCTTCGTGGCCCCATACGACGCATTCCCTTCGTGTCCCCGCTGTTGCCCTTCGTGGCCTAATTCGTGTCCTTGTGGCCCTGCTGTCGTTCTCTTTCGCTTTCGCTTTCGCTCGTCGTCGTCGTCGTCGCCGTCGTCGTCGTCGTCGTCGCCGTCGTCGTCGACGTCGACGTCGTCGTCGTCGTCGTCGTGGTCGGTCCCCTGTCCGTCCCTCTTGGGGTCGGGTCGACGGTCCGCGGCTGCCCCGCTGATCAGCGCTGCCGCTGGCCAGGCCGACGGTCCGCGGCCGCCCCGCCGCTTGCCGGGGCCCGGCCTGCAGGGAAGAAAGGTATACCCCCCAAAAGGGGTTCGATCGAAGACGAAGAGGGCGGGTATCGAGGGTTTGGGAAATAGGCGTTATAGAACACCCGAGCAGATAATGGCGAGCAACCTTAAAATGATTGGTGTTGCTGTTGCTGTTGTTGTTACTGTTGTTGTTGTTGTTGTGGTTGTTGCTGTCGCGGTCGTCGTTTTGCTGTTGTTGTTGTTGTTGTTGTTGTTGTTGTTGTTGTTGTTTTTGTTTTTGTTTTTGATTTTGATTTGTTGGTGTTGTTATTGTTGTTGTTGATGTTGTTGGTGTTGTTGCTGTCTTTGTTTTGTTGTTGTTGTTGTTGTTGTTGTTGTTATTGCTGTTGTTCTTGTTATTGTTGCTGCTGCTGCTGCTGCTGTTGTTGTTGTTGTTGTTGTTGTTCTTCTTGTTGTTTATTGTTGATATTCCCCTTCCGGTGACCATTGTGTTTTTTTCCATTTGAAGTGCTCTCTCCGGGGCTCGCACCTGGTTTTTGTGAGGGAAAGTCATTCGGCTCGAACTGCGCTGCTTGCCCCCAGATTACAACAACAACAACAACAACAACAACAACGGCTCCCGCGCGAGAGTTCCTCCTCGTTGCAAGATCATCGACCTGGGATGGGATAACCAGAGGGGCCCGGGCGTTCGCGGCGGCGAGCGCGGCGGCCACAAAAAGGGGGCAGGTTTTTGTTAAGGAGGGACATGGCTGCCAGGGGTCGCGCGGCGGGTCATTCGGCCGTTGTCCGGTTCATTGGCAATCCTCACCATGTAGAGCACGCGGGGCACAGCGGGAGTCATCGGGCTTCCCCCGCCGCTTTTGAAGTGAGGGCGCGAGGGGTTGGGGGGGGATGAAAAGGGCGTGTGAAGGCGGTGATGAGGGTTATGATGGTAGGCGCCCCAGCCATTCACAGTCTGGCAAGTGCGCCCCAGGATGCGTTCGCTTCGAGTGGAACTCGCGCGCCAGAGTGGCAGCGCCCTGCGCGACCCGCCACCCGTTGCGTTGCGCAGCTGGTGCTTCCAGCGCAACAGGGGCGCAGGGCAATTGGGTCGCGCTCGCTCGTTCGAGCTGTCCGCCTCGGGCCCTGCCCGGCCCCCCGCGAAAGCCCCCTACTCATGCTCGTCGCGCCCCCGGCTCCGCCCCCCCCCCGCCAGGCCCAATTATTTCGCGCGCTGCCCCCGGCGCCCCGAAGAGTCCGCAATGGGTAGGGGCAGTGAAATCGCCCTCCGCGCATGCCACCCCTGGCAAACAGGGGTCGCCAAATCCCGCTTCGCGCGCGGGGCGCTGGCGCCCAGGCGCCGCGGGCAATCCGAGCAGGCTTCGTCGTTCCAGCGCAGGCGGTCGCGGTCCAGGCGCAGCGGCCGCGAAACAGGGGCGATGTTTTTGTCAAGGGCGGGCGCCGGCGATAGGGTTCGCGCGGGGGGGCGGCGTTTGTTATTCATCGGCAACCCCCGCCGTGCAACGCGCGCGCGGGGCGCGGCGGGAGTCTGCGGCCCTTGGCGGCGCCCTTGAACGCGCGACATCGCGCGTTCGTTTGGTTGAGGACGTGCGGGGGATGCGGGGGCGGTGGGGATGGGGGGGAGGTGAGGTGGGGTGGGGTGGGGCGGGGCGGGGTGGGGTGGGGTGGTGTGTGCGTGTATGTGCGTGCGCGCGTGCGTGCGTGCGTGTGTGTGTGTGTGTGTGCGTGCGTGCGTGTGTGCGTGTGCGCGTGTGTGTGTGTGTGTGCGTGTGTGCGCGTGTGCGCGTGCGTGTGCGTGCGTGTATTGGGGGGTGGGGGATGGCGAGAAGGGTGCTCGACGTCGCGGCCGGGCCCCGTCGGGCAATCGCGCCGCGGCAAACGATCGTTTCGAGTGGAAGGCGCGCGTCAAGGCGGCGCCCCCCCGTGCATGCGGCAAACTGCCTATTGCGCCGCGTCCCTTTTCCAGTGCAAATGGTTCGTGGGGCAATGGGGGGTGCGCCTGCTCGCTCGAGCCGCGCGTCTTGACCCTCGCCCCCCGCCCCCCCTTTCTTTCCCCCTTCAGAAAAACAAGCAGAACTTCATGTTCATGGTCGTCGTGCGTTCGGCCCGGGTCGAACTATCATGTTCGCTGCTTCCAGTGCTTCCATGGGTCCGAAGGGGGGGGGGCAGGGGGGGCAGGCGGGTGGGCGGGGCGGGCGGGTGGAAGGGGGGGATCACACGTGAAATCAGGGGTCGCCGATTTCTGCCTTGCGCGCGGGACGCGGGGCTCTGGCATGCGGGCGTCGCAGAACGTCCACGTGGACATGTTCAGTCTATGTCGGCACGCGAGGCTCTTGTGGGTCGACTTGAAGTCGCCCATGACAGGTTTGGTCGCGCGCCGGTTCCGTTCGGCGCCCTCCCCCCTCCCCCTGTTCAGTGCCCGCCGCATTTGGCGCATGTTCCTCGCCCCCACTTCCTCTTCGTGCGCCCCTCCCCCCCTGTGCCGCCCGCGATTGCGGGGGCGGGGGCGGGCGGGGTTGGGCGCGAGAGTCATTGCCCGCGTCCCGGTTTGCTTTCGCGCTTCCCGCCCCCGCGCGGGGGCGCCGCCTCTGCGCTTTGGCGCTCGAGGCGCCCGGAGTTTCATAAAAGATGCACCGCCCCCCTTTTCCCTTCCCGACTCCGCCTCGGGGCGAGGGTGAGGAGAAAGGGTCGGGGCGAGGGGGGTGGTGGGGGGGGCGGTGGCGCAGGGCGGGGGGCGATGACAGCGAGGACGAGGCAAGGAATGATGTGGAAGGGGGGGGTCGAGCAGGGAGACAGGGCGACGCCAGGGGCGAAAGACAGCGGGAATGACAGCGACAGCGCCGAGCGGGATGGGGATGGGGGCGACGCGGGCGACGAGCAGGGAATTCTAAACGCTTCGCGCGACGCCACCAGCTCATCCAGCAACGATGCCCAGACGAGTTGCACTGGTTAGGGAAAGAGGGGGGCGCGCAGAAGAACCAAAGGACCGCCGTGCCCCTTAAGAAAGGGGGGGAAGGGGATCGGGGAAGGACGAGATGGAGGAGGTAGGGATGAGGGGGGGAAGGGGGGGGGGGGGCGGGGAAGTGGAGGGGGGCGAGGAGGGGCAGGGGGGTGAACGACCAGAGAGGTTTTTTTTCCAGCGCGCCGCTGCCAACCAAACTCCAGAGCGCAAGAGATGCAGGGGTTGCCAAACGACCAGAGAGGAGGTGGAGGAGGAGGGGGAGGAGGAGGAGGAGGTGGAGGAGGAGGAGGAGGAGGAGGAATCGGTAGGACAGTATCGAGGAAGCGGGGGGCGAGCAAAAAGGCCAAAGGCCCTTTGGATGCCTTTTCGGGGTGTCTTCGGATGTCTCTTGGAAGCTCCCCGGGGGCCTTTTGGGGCATCTTGGGGGGCCTCTTGGCGGCCCAGGGGCTTGGGTGCCTCGGGGAACCTTGTGGAAGTCTCTTGGGGGCCTCTTGGGGGGCCCTTTCGGGGTCTCTTGGGGGTCTCTTGGGGGTCTCTTGGGGGCCTCTTCGGAGCATCTTCGGGCCTCCTGGGCGCCTGGTCGGGCAATCTTGGAAGAGATGGATCGAAGGAAGGGGGGGGGGGGGTCCTAAATTATCGCTGCCTCATGGATAGCCCGCCTCTGGGGCCACTTTTGCGGGCGCTTTGGAGCGCTCTTGGAGCCCTCTTGGGCCTCTTTTGGCGCTCTCTTGGGCCCTCCAGGAGTCATCTTGGGCCACGGGGGGCAATCGAAAGCAAGAGAGCGGGAAGGCAAACAACGCGTAGATTTTCGGTAGGTGCTTGATGCTGGCGCCCTGGGGCGTCCTGGAGGGGAGGGGCTTCGTGGTCATTTGGATCAGTCTTGGGGCGATATGGGGGCCTCTTGGAGCATGTTGGGAGCCATGTTGAGCTATCGCGGGCTATCTTGAGCCATCTTGGAAGTCATCTTGGGCTCCCTGAGGCGCTCTGAGAGCTATCCTGGGCCATCTTGGAAGCTCCAGTGGGTCGCGAGTCCAGGTCCAGGGGGGAAGTGTTTGGGGGAGTTGTGAACCCCTCACCGAGGGGTAGGAGGGGAAGCTGGGAGAGGAAATGCCTTAAACCAGTCACTCCCAGAGGGCTCGTGGGACTTCGCAACCTTGCGCTCGTTTGGAGGGGCGGCTGGTTCTCTCTTGGCCACTACGGCGCGCGCAATGAATCGTTGACGGAACCGTTGTGTGTCGTTCGACTGCCCTGTAAGAAAGAGCACGCGAATTGGGGGCGTGGTATTTCCCTTTGCTGCGCCGCTGCCGCAGCTGCCCCTCGCCCGCTCACGCCCCCGCCCGCGCCCCGTCGACCCCGGGAAGAAATGAGGGAAGATGGGGGGAATGAGGAGGAGATACGGACTCCATCTCCTGATCGATGTCATCCAACATGCCCCCTTTCGGGGGGGGGAGGGGGGCGCGAAAACCGCGCGAGGCCCACGGGAGGGCCCCCAAGCGAGCCCCGAGACGGCCCAGGAAGGCCCCAGCACGGCCCAAGACGCCCCCCACGACGGCGCACGAAAGCCCGAAGATGCAGCCCGCGAGAAGTGATTTGAGCCAGATTCGGAAGCTTTTCCTTCCAAATTGTCTTCCAGATCTCCCAAAGTCCTCCCAGGAGACGCCAGAAGAGTTCCCGAGAGGTTCCCAACCGACCGCTGGAGGCCCCCTTTCATTGCCCCTAGGGGGCCCCGAGACGCCCCCAAGAGGTAGTATCCCATATACTTTCAGGAGGAAGGGCCGCGTCAAGTTTTCGGAAGCTCGTCAAGATGCAGCTTGTAAAACTAATTGGACCATCGATGTTTGTTTTTGCACTCGGGGGCTTCATGGGCGCCCCTTGCAGCCTTCTCGGGCGAGCGCCATTTTCGGCCATCTTGTTGCCTTTTTGTGTCGTCCCGAGGTTTTCTCGGGCAGTCTTGCGGCCGTCTTGGGGGCTTTCGGGGCCGTCTTGGGGCGAGCTTCGCTATGCTCGGGCGGCATGTGCTTCTTTTGGGGCCGATTGGAGGCCGAAGAGGGCGCCAGGGGGCGCAGTCCGATGGGGGCGGTTTTGCAAGCACGCGTGAAACGAGAGGGTCGGCTTAACCACAAAATGTAACACCAGCTGTTCAACAGAGGGCCACTCCAATACGCGCAATCCGTGCAGGCACAGTGGCGGATAACAGTATTTCGCGTCATGACATATTCAAAACATAACAAAATACAGCATTGCGTTGCATTGCGCCGCGTCGCTCCGCATTGCACTGCGTTGCCTTGAGCCTTTCCTGGGGGTCCGTCGTGGAGCCGTACCCAGTTTTTCAAGTGCGCGCGGCCTGAGCGACGTATTTGGGCGTTCGCATGGGCGCTTCTGCGGCCCGAGCGAGATTCGAGGCTTGCGCGAGACACGACGCGTGAGAGTGACTTTTCGCTGGTGGCCTGTGGTGAGCGGCTTTCTGGTCCTCGGTGGGGGGGCCTCGTCGCCGCGGCCGGACGCAGCTCGAGAAACGAGTCAGTTTGGGCCCCGGGAGGGGTGCGGGTGCCGATTTTGAGCGAAACTGCGCGCACCAAAGGTCGCTCTTGCCAGAGGTCATCACTCTTGCGTGGAGACGACTCAGGCCTGTTCCGCGGCGCGCGCGGGGCGTCGAGCGGCGGCGTTCACGATGGGGGCGGGGGGGGGGGGGGTGGGGGGGGGGGCGAGGGGGGGGGGTCGGGCCAGGGGCAGCTACACGCATGTTTTTTACATGAACAACTTGCCTCTTGGCGCACCCCCGCCGGCCCATCCAGAAACGGCGCCGAGGCAAGTAAACGGCAAACAGGCAAGCAGAGGGGGTGGGATCGTCTATCGGGGCAGCCGTTTTCTCTCGAAGAGGGGGGGGGGAGACGAGGAGTAGGAGGAGTAGGAGGAGCAGGATGAAGGGGGAGGAGGACGCGGGGGAGGCGGCGGGAGGAAGGAAATGCGGGGAACGCGGAGGGAGGAGGGAGGCGGGGGGGAGGGGAGGAAGGGGGGGGCGGGGAAGGAAGGGGAGGGGGGGGAGAAGGCGGGAGGAGGAGTGAAATGGATGGGGGGGGGGGGGGAACGGAAGCGGCAGGGGGGGGGGGGAAGACGAAAGGGGGAAGAGGCCGGAACGGGGGGAGGCGGGAGGAGGAGGGACGTAAAGGGGGGAGGAACGGGGAGGAAGGAGGAGGAGGGAGTAGGAGGGGGGAAGAGGGAGGAGGGAGGAGGGATGGGGGGACGGGGGGGCGAGGAGGAGGAGGACGAGGAGGAGGAGGGGGAATGGGCGGACGAAGGGAGAGGATGGCGAGTAGAAGGGACGGGGCCCTTGGATTCCATAGCTCTGAAGCGCAGGGCCCCTGGCTTTGGGCCTGGCGGCCCACTCGCGTTCAATGTCCCGGTCGGCGGCTTTGAAATCCGGGGCCAAGGGGTCCGGGGCCGAGGGTCCCGAACCCCTGGAGTTTATCGTCTTGGGTTCAAGGTTGATGCATCCATAGCCCGTGAATCCTTAGTTTGGCAATCTCGCGCGTCGGAGCCCAAGGTCAGCGCGACCTGTGGGCCTTGTGGGCCTCGGGGGCCTGTGGGATTCATGGGGCATGTCAGAGTGAGGGGGCCGAACGGTCATTCACTGTCCCTGGGTGCGTGGCTGAAGTGAAATTCCGCGGTGCGGATTCTCGTTGTTGTTGTTTGTTGTTGTTGTTGTTGTTGTTGTTGTTGCTGTTGTTGTTGTTGTTTGTTGTTGTGTGTTGTTGTTTGTTGTTGTTTGTTGTTGTTTGTTGTTGTTTGTTGTTGTTTGTTGTTGTTTGTTGTTGTTTGTTGTCGTTTGTTGTCGTTTGTTGTTGTTGTTGTTGTTTGTTTGTTTGTTTGTTTGTTTGTTTGTTTGTTTGTTTGGTTGTTGTTGTTGTTGTTGTTGTTGTTGTTTGTTGTTGTTTGTTGTTGTTTGGTGTTGTTCTTTGTTGTCGTCGTCCCACCCGCAACCCGCCCCGCGACCCTCCCGCGACCCACCCCGCGACCCACCCCTCGACCCACCCCGCGACCCACCCGCGACCCACCCGCGACCCACCCCGCGACCCACCCCGCGACCCACCCCGCGACCCACCCCGCGACCCACCCCGCGACCCACCCCGCGACCCCCCCGCGGCCCACCCCGCGACCCACCCGCGACCCACCCGCGACCCACACGCGACCCACCCGCGACCCACCCCGCGACCCACCCCGGCGTCCCACCCCGCGACCCACCCCGCGACCCAACCCCGCGACCCACCCCGCGACCCACCCCGCGACCCACCCGCGACCCGCCCGCGACCCACCCGCGACCCGCCCGCGACCCACCCGCGACCCACCCCGCGACCCACCCGCGACCCACCTTCGACCCAAACCACGTTGAAGGTACAAACCACAATTTTCGGCCTGTGGGACCTGTGGGGCCTGTGGGGTTTGCGGAGCCTGTGTGGCTTGTGGGTCCTCGGGGTCTTGTGGGATCCTGCGTGGTTTCTGGGGCCTGGGGGGCCTGTGCGTTATGTGGGACTTCTGGGGCCCACGACACCGTCCCCCCAGGCCGCCCCCCCGCACTCTGATGAATCCAGGGCCTGATTATTATCAATTTTCGGTACCAGAATTGACAATTCTCGGACCGAAAATAACTTGTGTTTGGCAGACGAACCACTTTAGTAAAGCGGGCGCGCCACTTTACTAAAGCGGGCACGCCACTTTAGTAAAGTGGACGAAGGGGTTCGTTTGCTGTAAAATGCCAAGCAGCGCCACTTTAGTAAAGCGGCAGCGACACTTTACTAAAGCGGACAGGACACTTTAGTAAAGCGGGCACGCCACTTTACTAAAGCGGGAAAGCCACTTTAGTAAAGCGGAGAAACCCACTTTAGTAAAGCGGAAATCCCACGTTATACAAGCGGAAGAGGCATTTTTAGTACAGTGGGATTGCGCTCCCGCGGGCCGGGCGCGCGGAGCACGCTAGGACCAAAGGTTAGCCCCAGAGAATGTCAATGTTACGGGGGGGGCAACAGCGGCGGCGACGACGTCGTCGAGAAGCCGTCCCCCCAGCGCGCGGGGGGCACGCGCGGCGGCGCGCGGAGGGGGGAGCGGACCCGAATTCCCAGGCGGGGGGAAAAGCTCCCAGGCCCCAGTACGAATCCCCAAACGCCCCGAAGAGCCCCGAGGGATCCCAACACCGCACAAACGGAGCCAACGCCGCACAAACGGAGCCAACGCCGCACAAACGGAGCCAACACCGCACAAACGGAGCCAACGTCGCACAAACGGAGACAGCACCGCACAAACGGAGCCAACACCGCACAGACGCAGCCACCACCGCGCGAACGGGGCCAACACCGCACAAACGAAGCCAACACCGCACAAACGGAGCCAACACCGCACAAACGAAGCCAACGCCGCACGAACGGAGCCAACACCGCACGAACGGAGCCAACGCCGCACGAACGGAGCCAACACCGCACAAACGGAGCCAACGCCGATCAAACGGAGCCCTCCTTCTTTTTATGTTCTCTTCACGATGATTGCGCTGGGACAAAGAAGGCGCAGTGCTCGTAGGAGGGCCGCCACTTTCCATGAACACCCTCGTCTCCTCGGCCGCCTCGTCGCGCCGCCCCCGTCCCCCGCGCCGCCAGCTTGAGCCGTAGGGGGCCTCGGCGACGGGTGCAAGTGCGATCGCAAATTGAACGGCCCCGGGGGAGGTTTGAGACCCAGCTTCGTGCTGTCACCCTGGGTAGCACGGTGGTCGCAGGCGGCCATCGCGGCCGACGCTCAAGGTCGGTCGGGGCAATCGCTGGGCAGATCGAGGCCGAGCTCTGGGCGATTCCCAGTGGCGCCGCTGGTTCCCTCCGCACGCAATGTCCTGACTGTAGTGGGAATGTTTGGGCTTGGGCTGAGTTGGAACATGCGGCTTGGATCTCTGGGCAACTGGCTTGGAGTTCTTCCGACGCGGCGGAGGGGGGGGAGCGCGCTACAGACCCCCGGCGCGCGCGCGCGCGTCGGAGTTCTGCGTTGTCCACAATAGAAAAGTCGATATGCCACTCTAAAAACTGAATTATAAATTTCTATGGCCCTTTAAGGAGGCCGTCGGGCGCGTCGACTTCTCTATTGTGGGCGCTACGGACCCCCGACGCGCGCGCGCCTCGGAGTTCTGCGTTGTCCACAAAAGAAAAGTCGATATGCAAACCTAAAAACTGAATTCTAAAATTCTGTGGCTCTTTGAGGACCGACGGGCGCGTCGACTTCTCCTTTGTGGGCATTAGAGACCCCCGACACGCGCGCGCGTCGGAGTTCTGCGTTGTCCACAAGAGAAAAGTCGATGTGCAGTTCTACAAACTGAATTCTAAAATTCTGTGGCTCTGTAAGGAGGCCGACGGGCGCGTCGACTTCTCTATTGTGGGCGCTACAGACCCCCGACGCGCGCGCGCGCGTCGGGGTTCTGTGCCGTCCACAATAGAAGAGTCGGCATGCAGTTCTACAAACTGAGTTCGAAAATTCTGTGGCTCTTTCAGGAGGCCGACGGGCGCGTCGACTTCTCTATTGTGGGCGCTGCAGACTCCCGACGCGCGCGCGCGCGCGCGCGCCGGAGTTCTTTGTTGTCCACAATGGAAAAGTCGATATGCAGTTCTACAAACTGAATTCTAAAATTCTGTGGCTCTTTAAGGAGGCCGACGAGCGCGTCGACTGCTGTATTGTGGGCACTACAGACCCCGACGCGCGCGCGTCGGATTTCTGCGTTGTCCACAAGAGAAAAGTTTATATGCAAACCTAAAAACTGAATTCTACATTTCTGTGGCTCTTTCAGGAGGCCGACGGGCGCGTCGACTTCTCTATTGTGGGCGCTGCAGACCCCCGGCGCGCGCGCGCGCGTCGGAGTTCTGTGTTGTCCACAATGGAAAAGTCGACATGCAATTTCAAAAAACCGAATTCTAAATTTCTGTGGCTCTGTAAGGAGGCCGACGGGCGCGTCGATTTCTCTATTGTGGGCTCTACAGACTCCCGCCGCGCGCGCGTCAGATTTCTGTGTTGTCCACAAGAGAAAAGTCGATATGCTAATCTAAAAACTGAATTTTAAATTTCTGCGGCTCTTTAAGGAGGCCGTCGGTCGCGTCGACTTCTCTACTGTGGGCGCTACAGACCCCCGACGCGCGCGCGCGCGTCGGAGTTCTGCGTTGTGCACAAAAGAAAACCGATGTGCAAATCTAAAAACTGAATTCTAAAATTCTGCGGCTCTTTAAGGGGGCCGACGGGCGCGTCGACTTCTCTAATGTGGGCGCCACAGACCGCCCCCGCGCGCGCGTCGGATTTCTGTGTTGTCCACAAGAGAAGAGTCGATATGCAAATCAGAGTGAGGGGGCCGAGCGGTCATTCACTGTCCCTGGGTGCGTGGCTGAAGTGGAATTCCGCGGCGCGGATTCTCGTTGTTGTTGTTGTTTGTTGTTGTTGATTGTTGTTGTTGTTGTTGATTGTTGTTGTTGTTGTTGCTTGTTGTTGTTTGTTGCCCCAACCCGCCGCCGCACATCCGCCCGACCGACCCCTAGTCCCGCGACCACCCCGCGACCCACAACCGCGAACCCCCCACCGCGACCCACGAGCCGCGACACCACTTAACCCGCGACCCACGCCCGCGGACCCACCCCCGCTACCTCGACCCCCGCGACCTACCCCGCGAACCCGCCCGCGACCCACCCGCGAACCCACCACGCGACCCACCCCGCGACCCACCCCGCGACCCGTGCCATTGAATCCCACCGACCCGCCGACCCACCCCGCGAACCCACTATGCCTGCGACCCACGACGCACTCCACCCCGCGAACCCCCCGCACCCCCACCTCCAGCGACCCCGCCCTGCGACCCACCGCGACCCACCCCGAGAACCCCCACCCCGACCCACCTGCCGACCCTAACCTACGTGAAGGTACAAACCACAATTTTTTTCGGACGCCTGCGCGGGTTTTTTTCCTGTCCTTCCGAGTGGAGACCCGCGACCCACCCCCGTGACCACCACCCCCGTGACCAACTCGCGACCAACCCGCGATCCAAACCACGTTCAGGGTACAGGCCACATTTTTCGGCGCCTGCGGCGGGCATCTTTTGCATTCGTTTCAGACGGAGAGCCCGCGGGCCATCCGCGACCACGTTCATGGTGCAAGCTACATTTTTCGGCGCCTGCGGCGGGTATCTTTCGCATCCGTTCCCGGTGGAGAGCCCGCGGGTGGCGACCCAAACCGCGTTCAGTGGGCGAGCGAATTTTTGTTGGCGCCTGCGGCGGGTTGCTTTTGCATTCCTTCCAGGTGTAGGTGGGGGGGCCCGCGACCCACCCGCGACCTAAACCACGTTCACTGAACAAACCAATGCCGCGCAAACGCGGCGGCGGATTTTCGCATGCCGTCTGAGCCCGCAAGGGCCTCTTCAAGCCCCGCGCATCCACGCCAGCCCGCCCAGCAACTTTGCCCTGGCGAGTTGCCTTGATCAGAGAAGGCAGGAAACATAAAGTAGAACAAATGTCTGCGTTGTAGTTATCTTGGGAAAGGAGGGGGAGGCAGGAGGAGTAAACAGGGGGCGAGGAGAACGCGGCAGAAGAGAGGATGTAAGGATAATGTGGAGAGAGAAAAGGAGGAGGAGCAGGAGGGCGAGGAGGGGGGGGGCGGGAAGGGGGAGGACGAGGAGGGGGAGGAGGGGGAGGATGATGGTGATGGACGACAATGGGAGGGCGATGATGGAGGCCGATGAGGGGGAGGACGACGATGGGAGGACGATGATGAAAGGACGAGGGGTGGAGAGGGAGGACGAGGAAGAACAGGAGGAGGAGGAGGGGGGAGGAGGAGGAGGACGATGACGACGAGGACGAGGACGAGGAAGAGGAGGGGGGGGGGAGGAGGAGGAGGAGGAGGAGGAGGAGGAGATCGCCATCGACAGGGAAGGTGGGGGCCACGAGGTCCGCCGGCTCGACGACGCCCGCGTCGCCCGCGCCCGCCCCCTCACTCTTATCCGCACTTGCGGAGTGCTGCGTCTGAAAACTGAATTCTACATTTCTGTGGCTCTTTAAGGAGGCCGACGGGCGCGTCGACTTCTCTATTGCGGGCGCTACAGACCCCCGACGCGCGCGCGCGCGTCGGAGTTCTTTGTTGTGCACAAGAGAAAAGTTGATATGCCATTCTTAAAACTGAATTCTAAACTTCTGTGGCTCTTTAAAGAGGCCGACGGGCGCGTCGACTTCTCTATTGTGGGCGCTACAGGCCCCCGACGCTCGCGCGCGCGCGCGTCTGAGTTCTGTGTTGTCCACAATAGAAAAGTCGACATGGAAGCTTATAAACCTAATTCTAAATTTCTGTGGCTCTTTAAGGGGCCGACGGGCGCGTCGACTTTTCTATTGTGGGCGCTGCAGAACCCGCGCGCGCGTGTCGGAGGTCCATAGCAGGCCGGGCGCATCTGTCGGGCCGCCCTCCGTCGCCGTCGCGCCGCGCGCGGGGGGTGGGAAACAGGCTGTGTATCTGTCGCGGCCCCGCCGGTCGCTGTCGCGCCGTTGGCCAGGCCGACATGCGCAGCTATGTGCAATCCATGTGTCTGGCCACCCCCCCGTCGCCGTCGCACCGCGCGGGGAGGTCCGGAAACAAACGAACTGTCTATCTGTCGCGGCCTCGGCGGCCGCTGTCGCACCGTCGGCGAACGTGCCTGGTTACGTGCTGTGCATCTGTCTGGCCACCCGCCGTCGCCGTCGCACCGAAAATATTGCGCGCCACGCGTGGTTGAACTTCGCTGTCCACGGCGCGCCCATCGCACATCGCACAACTTTATATAATCATGTCTCAATAGTTCCGCGCGGATGACAGATCGTTGTTGCGCATCCGTCCGCGACGGGCCCGTCGCCGCCGCATCGGGGAGATCAGATTGGAAGGCGCCCCCTCATTAAATCTCGCCCACGGGGAATGCTAAATCGCGCCCATGGAGAAGATGAATCGCACCCGCTGCGAAAATCAATCGCACCCGCCGAAATGAATCGCGGTCGCGGAAAAAATGCCTCGCGCCCGCGGAAAAATAAACCGCGCCCGCGGAGAAAATAAATAGCACCCCCGGGGAAAATAAATCGCGCCCGCGGAGAAACAATCGTGCGAGGGGGGAACGTAGATCTCGCCCGCGGCGAAGTAAACGCATTCACGGAACATTGAATCGCGCCCGCGGAGAAAATCGATCGCGTCCACGGGGAAAATAAATCGCGCCCGTGGAGAGAAAATTTCGCGCACGCGGTTAAACGCAACCGCGCCCGCGGAGTAAAAAAAACAGTAGCGCCCAGGGAAAATGAATTCGCGCCCGCGGAAAACATCGCGCCCGCGGAGAAAAAACAATCGCGCCTTCGGAGCAATAATCGCGCGCGTGAAGAAAATAAATCGCGCCCGCGGGGGGGGGGGGGGACCGCGCCCGCGGAGCAAATCGACCGCAACCACGGAGAAACTGATTCGCAGCCGCGGAGAAAATGAATCGCGCCCGCGGAGAAAATCAATCGCGCCCACGGGGGGAACGCACCCCTGGGGAAAATGCATCGCGCCCGCGGGGAATGTCCATCGCGCCCTTGGAGAGAATAGATCGCACCCATGGGGGAAATAAATCGCGCGCGCAGAGAAAATAAATCGCACCCGTGGAGAGAATTTTCCCAAACGCAACCTCACCTTCCTGCGAGACGGGCGCCAGAGATGGGCATCTGCCCGATGCAATCGCGCCCGCACTTGGCGCCGCGCGCAAGCACGAGCGAACGGAACGGAATCTACGACCGCCGCGTTGGTAAGCGCCGCCCCGCGCGCGCGACAACCGCCATGTGCGTGCCCGACCCATCCTATAGCAATGACTGCTATAACAAGGACTGGCCCTTTCGAGATGACACATGGCGCGGTGACAGTTCCCCCCCCCCCCCGCCTCCCCCTCCCCGCTCCGCCGCCGCGCCGCCGCCGCGCGCGCGCGCCGCGCGCCCTCCGCCCCCTCCTCCCCACCCCGCCGCCACTTCAGTGCGTACGTGCGCACACACATAGAAACACCCGCACGGAGCGCACACGCACATGCATGCATGCTTGCATGCACATACAACTATATACATACAAATGTGTGTGCGCGTGTATCTACACATGTACGTCTGTGTATAAAACTACGTATCTCCCCAAACAACACCCGCACTTAGCACCGCGACCACGCATGCACACCGCCGCCGCCCACCCGCGCACGCACGCGCACCACGCACACACACGCGCGCAAACACGCCACGCGCACGCGCGCGTCAAGTATTCCGCGCACAACGCGACACCCACGCTATCAAGGTCGCACCACTACACACACACACGCACGCACGCCGCCCCCCCCCCCCCCCCCCCCCCCCCCCCCCTCAACAACACGCGCACACCGCCGCCGCGCAAAAACCGCTCCCACAACGCACGCGCGCACGCGCAGGTGACGCGTGCACACCCCACAATGCGCGCACCAGCACGCGCACGGCACGGACACACGTGGGCGACTGCACGCACACCCTCACACAACACACAAATAGAACACCTCGCTACTCACCACCACCATCACCACAGCCGCCACCACCACGCACAGGCGCCAGGCGCACGCACGCGCACACACGCACACACACACACGCCCACCCACTCACCACACAGAGGCGCACGCGCGCACGCACCCGCACAAGCGCGCATACACGCCCGCACGCACACGCACACACACGCACACACACACACACACATCAGGGGCGCGCACTGGCACATGCACGCTCGCACATGCACGCACAAACGCGCACGCACACGCACGCGCACACACGCACGCGCATGCGCGCACATGCACGCCCCTCACGCACACGCACACACACACACGCACGCGCACAACGCATGCACGCACGCGCGCACGCACGCACGCGCACTCCTCCCCGCCACCACCGCGCCCCCCCCCATCACCACGTCCCCCCCCCCCCACCACTACCACCCACTTTCATTATCCAGGGGGCCGCGAGATCTCGTCTTGCTCGCGTGGCGTACAACTCCGCTGGATTCCCGGGAGCTTACAGAAGTTGCGACAGTTGCGCCGTTGACAGCCCCCCCCCCCCCCTCGCAATGCGAAGGCTCGTGGTCAAGTCTTGCCAGGCCCATGCTGCGTGTAACCCTGCCATGGTCTAGGCCATCCCTGCCTAGCTCAGCCGAGTCAGCCCAGTCTGAGCCAACTCGAATGCCATGGCAAATTTGGGCCCGATGTCCCAAGGGCCCCCGTCGCATGCTTGAGAAGACGGCCCCGTAAGCCCTGGGGTGGGGTGGGGTGGGGGGGGGGGTGGGGGGGGGGGGGGGGGTGGTGGGGGGGTGGGGTGGGGTGGGTGGAGTGGGGTGGGGTGGGGTGGGGTGGGTGGGGTGGGGTGGGGTGGGTGGGGTGGGTGGGGTGGTTGTGGTGTGTGTGTGTGTGTGGTGTGTTGTGTGTGTGTGTGTGTGTGTGTGTGTGTGTGTGTTTGTGTGTGTGTGTGTGTGGTGTGTGGGGGGGGGGTGTGTGTGTGTGTGTGTGTGTGTGTGTGTGTGTGTGTGTGTGTGTGTGTGTGTGTGTGTGTGTGTGTGTGTGTGTGTGTGTGTGTGTGTGTGGGGGGCGCTTCGCGGGGCCCAGGAACTCGCGCCGCGGGCTTCGGTCCCCGGCGATTTCGGCCGTCGGAGTCGCGCGGCGCGCTTGGAATTCGCATCGCCCCCCCACCCCCCCCACCCCAGGGATGCGCGTGAAGGGCCCTGAGCATCCAAGTCGCAGGCCACAGGCGGTCGCGAACTGGCCCCAGGGCCCCGCGTGGCAGGCCCCAGGCGCGGCGTCGCAGGCCGCGAGGGCTCGCGTCTTAAGCCCCGAGAGCTCGCGTCGGCGGGGTCATGCCTCGACCCCAAAGCGAAGAAGCGTTCTAGACATCATCGTGGCATTGGTTTTCGCGTATTCCACGCGGTAGCCCTCGCAATCCCATCGCGGCGCTCTTCGTTCTTCCGCCCCCCTATATGTTCCGCCCCGCCCCCGCTCGGCGATGGGCGCGCCGCCCAAAATTAATAATTTGCCGACGAAGAATTGTTAAGGATTTTCCAACATGGCCACTTGTGTTTTTTCCATCCCAGGTCGATGATCATGCAACCACCTCCGCTCCCGTCTGAGACTTCGCGTTTTACTCAGGAATCGCGCTCTCGCTTGGGACTTCCTGAGACTTTATTCAGGAATCGCTCTCTCGGCGATCTGGAGTTACCAGAGAGTGGCGCTCTTGCGCTGGAATTTCCCGCAATTTGCTCAAGCGCCGCGCTCCCGACACCCAGGCACCCAGGAGTCGCGCTCACGCTTGAGACCTCCCCACAGCTTACTTAGGAATCGGGATCTCGCTGCCCTTCGTGGCCCCGTTGCAGCCCTTCGTGGCCCCTCGCTGCCCTTCATGGCCCCGTTGCAGCCCTTCGTGGCCCCCTCGCTTTGTTTCGTGGCCCCGTTGCAGCCCTTCGTGGCGCCCTCGCTGCCCTTCGTGGCCCCGTAGCAGCCCTTCGTGGCCCCCTCGCTGCTGTTCGTGGCCCCGTTGCAGCCCTTCGTGGCCCCCTCGCTGCCCTTCGCATCCCCGTTGCAGCCTTCGTGGCCCCGTTGCAGCCCTTCGTGGCCCCCTCGCTACCCTTCATGGCCCCGTTGCAGCCCTTCGTGGCCCTCTCGCTGCCCTTCGTGGCCCCGTTGCAGCCCTTCGTGGCCCCCTCGATGCTGTTCGTGGCCCCATTGCAGCCCTTCGTGGCCCCTTTGCTTCCCTTCGTGGCCCCCTCGCTGCTGTTTGTGGCCCCGTTGCAGCCCTTCGTGGCCCCCTCGCTGCCCTTCGTGGCCCCATACATGTCTGCCCTTCGTGGCCCCCGCCCGTTCGCGCCCGTCGTGCCCCCATATGCATGCGCTTCGTGGCCCCGCTGTCGCCCTTCGTGGCCCCCTCGCTGCCCTTCGTGGCCCCGTTGCTGCTCTCAGTGGCCCCGTCCTTGCTCTCCGCGGCCCAAAATATGTATGCCCTTCGTGGCCCCCGCTCGTTCGAGCCCGTCGTGGCCCCAAATGCATGCCCTTCGTGGCCCTGCTGTCGCCCTTTGTGGCCCCCTCACTGTCCTACATGGGCCCCGTTGCTACCTCCAGTGGTCCCGTTGTTGCCCTCTGTGGCCCCGCATGGTCTGCCCTTCGTGGCCCCCGCTCGTTCGCGCCCGTGGTGGCCCCATATGCATGCCTTTCGTGGCCCCGCTGTCGCCCTTCGTGGCGCCGTTCGTGCCCTTCGTGGCCTCGATGTCACTCTCGCTCTCGCTTTCGTTCGTCGTCGTCTTCGTTGTCGCCGCCGCCGCCGTCGTCGTTGTAGTCGTCGTCGTCGTCGTCGTCGTCGTCGTCGTCGTCGTGGTCGGTCCCGTGTCCGTCCCTCTTGGGGTCGGGTTGCCGCCGATCAGCGCTGCCGCTGGCCAGGCCGACGGTCCGCAGCCGCCCAGCCGCTTGCCGGGGCTCGGTCTGCAGGGAAGAAAGATACCCCCCCAAAAGGGGTACGATCGAAGACGAAGAGGGCTGGTATCAATAGTTTGGGAAATACACGTTGGATGACACTCGAGCAGATAATAGCGAACAGTCTTAGACTGATTGTTGTTCTCGTTGTCGTCGTCGACGTTCTTCTGGTTGTTGTTGTTGTTGTTGTTGTTGTTGTTCTTGTTATTGTTGTTGTTGTCGTCGTCGTTGTTGTTGTTATTGTTGATATCCGGACGCAGTTCCGCGCGTCCTCGCTTCGACGTTGGCTGCATTTTCTTCGAGAACGAAGCTCCCGCTCGAGCTTTGGCTTGAACCTAAATGTGGGCCCTTGGAGGCCCAGCTGCGACAACAACGGCTCCCGCTCGATACGTTTTCACAAGTTACCCCGAGACGCCCTGGCCAGAGAGGCCCCCGAACTCAGGAACGGCGCTCTCGCTTCCCAACTCCATTAAGTTGGCGGGGGCCCAGTCACGACGACAAGGGCTCCTGGTCGATACTTCTTTACGATTGCTCCGAGAGCCCCTGGCCAAGAAGGCCCCCGAACTCAGGAACGGCGCTCTCGCTGGAGACTTTCCCGTAATTCAGGAAAGTTGGTGGATGCCCGGGCACGGCGACAAGGCTCCCGTTCGATATTTCTCCATCGGTATTCCGAGAGCCCCTGGCCAGATAGGCCCCCGAACTCAGGCGTTCTCGCTCGAGACATCTTCGCACTTCAATCAGTGGGCCGACAATGAAGAGATTCCCCCCGAAAGGGGGTTCAATCGAAGACGAACTGGGCGGGTATCGAGGGTTGGGGTAGACGGAATGCAAGACACGCGTGCCAGTACCAGCGAACAGTCTCATAATGATTGTTGTTGTTGTTGTTGTTGTTGTTGTTGTTGGTGTTGGTGTTGGTGTTGGTGTTGTTGTTGTTGTTGCTGTTGCTGTTGCTTTTGCTGTTGCTGTTGCTGTTGCTGTTGCTGTTGCTGTTGAACATTATTACTTCTAAAGAATAATTATTGTTGGGACCCCTGGTGCACGACCCCCCTCCAAAACCTAGGCCGCAACTACATTTTCATCATTTTTTCGCGAAAGCTTCAGAAAAGTGGATTATGTCCGGATCCGGTTGTTTTGTTGACGCTCGTTTTCCCTTGCAAAAAACACTATAAAATGAAAATTCTTGGTTTTACTTGATCAAATTGCAAGAATCCCTTGCAAAAAATAAGGTACAGTGGACATTCGTGCGCGCAAGACGAAATCCTTCCAAAACCTTAGGTTTCGTAACGATTTTAACATAAAAACATCAAAAACCCAATGGTTTTTTAAGAAAAATTGTCAAAATGTCCTTCCGCGCGCGCTGTCCGAATCCCACAAAACCAATGGTTTTTCAACATTTATGTTACATGAGCTCGCGCGAGCTACTTTTTCTTGTTCTAACATAATCAAATTTCAATAATCCCTTGCAAAAAATAAGGTAAAGTGGACATTCGCGCGCGCAAGACGAAATCCTTCCAGAACCTTAGGTTTCGTAACGATTTCAACATAAAAACATCAAAAACCCAATGGTTTTTCAAAAAAAAATGTCCAAATTTCATCCCGCGCGCGCTGTCCGACTCCCACAAAACCAATGGTTTTTCAACATTTATGTTACATGAGCTCGCGCGAGCTACTTTTTCTTGTTCTAACATAATCAAATTTCAATACTCCCTTGCAAAAAAAAGTAAAGTGGACATTCGCGCGCGCAAGACCAACAAAAAACACGACGATCTCAGGAACTTGCCCCAAAAATGTGACCAACTCCGCTCTCTCTGTCTCTCTCTCTGTCTGCTCTCTGTCTCTCTCTCTGTCTGTCTGTGTCATGTATTGTATGTCACAAGTGCAGGATGCTGGGCACACGCGCGCCCCGAATAAGTGACCAAGTTCTGTGGGTGTGTACCCCACGCCAGTGTAGTAGCCACGGTCGTCCGCACGCCACGAAGTGAAGTGTCCCAACGTCATAGGGCGGGAAGCTGGGTTTGGGTGGTCGCGAAGAGTCGTTTGGATATTTGGTAGAGCTTGAACTGCCCCCCCACGAAGTGGGGGTATTGTCTCGCGTCGCATGAAAACCCTGGCACTGGTGAGAACACTGAGCGTTCGGGTAAAATGATTGTTGTTGTTGTTGTTGTTGTTGTTGTTGTTGTTGTTGTTGTTGTTGAATGTGAATTACTTAACAATGATTGTTGGACCCCCTAAAGACGCTTTGGCGCTCTCGCCGAGGCGCCGGCTACATTTCCATTGACGATGAGGCTCACGCTCGAGCGGTTTGGGGGACCGCCAAAACCGGCCCCTAAACAACAACAACGCTTCCGCTCAAGACTTCTTCCTTTTTTACTCAGGGCTGGTGTTCTTGCTCGCCGCCGAAAGCCGCCGCCCTAACAACACCAGCGCTCCCGCTCAAGACTTCCTCCCGTTTTACCTTGGACTGGCGCGCTAGTGATTCTCTCATCGGCGCCGCCCCCAGGCAAAACAACGCTCCCGCTCGAGGCTTCCTCCCTTTTTCACTCAAGGCGGTGCCCCTCCTCGCCGCCCGGACAAAACCAGCGCTCCCGCCCGAGACTTCCTTCCTTTTTACGCTGGACTGGCGCTCAAATCTCTTTTGAATTGGCGCCGCTCCCACCAAGAACAACGCTCCCGCTCGAGGCTTCCTCCCTTTTTCCTGGAGACGGTGCTGTTCCTCGCCGCCGACAACCCCGTCCCGACAAAACCACGGCTCCGGCTCGAATTTTCCTCCCTTCTTACTCAAGGCGGTGTTCCTCCTCGCCGCCGAAAACCGCCGCCCCGACAAAACCAGCGCTCCCGCCCGAGACTTCCTTCTGTTTTACGTTGGACTGGCGCTCAAATCTCTTTTGAATTGGCGCTGGTCCCACAAGAACAACGCTCCCGTTCGAGATTTCCTTTTTTTTGTTTTTCCTCGGGCCGGTGCTGTTCTTCGCCGCCGACAGCCCCCCGCTCGATGCTCCTCCTTTCTTGCTCAAGGCGGTGTTCATCCTCGCCGCCGAAAGCCGCCGTCCCAACAAAACCAGCGTTCCCGCTCGAGACTTCGTTTTTTTTACGCTGGACTAGCGCCCTACTCTCTTCAGCATTGGCGTCGCTCCCAGCAACAACAGCAGCCCTGCTCGAGACCTCCTCCCTTTCTATTCAGGGCCAGGTCCTCGCCTCACCGCCCACAGCCCCCATCCCCACCAAGGCAATCCTGTCGTTCGATACTTCCTTGTGCTTTACCCTTCGCTGGGGTTCCACTGGCGGTCTCGCATCGGCGCAGCAAGGCGCGGGCATGTGTATTGAGGCGGGATATGTTGAATTTTTTCGGAGGAGGTGTTTGCAAGACCTCATTGGGCGGGAGATCTGGGAATGGGAATAACGGACCCCGCTTTTAGAACAAGAGTCCCCCATGATGTGGATGGATATCTTGATCGTCGCATACTTCGTGTGGAAACATCGCGCATGAGGGTAAAATTATTGTTGTTGTTGTTCTTGGTGAATGGCCATTACTGAAAATGATTATTGGTGATCCCCCCTCCAGTGATTGCTATATTGTTCAATTGAAGTGCTTCCTCCGGGGCTTGCACCCTCTTTTTTGAATCATGGAAAATCGCGGGGCTTAAACTGTGTCGTTGGCCCCGGTTTACAACAACAACAACGGCTCTTGCCTGATATTTCATCACAATTTATTATCAAATCGCGCTCTCGCGCGGGACTTCCTCACACTTCGTATACGAATCGCGCTCTCGCGTGGGACCTCTTCGCAGATTATGATTCAGACGAGGCGCCTTTGGCGCTCAGGAAGCACGCTCTCGCTTTGGCTTTTGTCGCGATTTACTCGGGAATCGCGCTATCGCTCGCGACTTCTTCGCGATTCATGCAGGACCCACGCTTCAGCAACCCGCCTGCTCGACCTGGTCGCTTAGGCCTGCCTTCCCGACTGGCCCGCTATGGGTCTGCCCACCCGATCTGCCCGTCTGGTTCTACCACTTGTTTTCTGCTCCTCATCCTCTTCCTGCTAATTTCTCTCGTGCTCCATTCTTCTCCCTCTCCCTTCCACCCGTCTTATCTTCCCTTCTTTTAGGGGCTGCACTAAATGCGCGAGGCAGGTAAGGAAGATATACTCCCAAGGGGGTACGATCGAAGACGACGAGGGCGGGTACCGTCGGTTTTGGGATATGCGTATTGATTGGTACGTGAGCAGATAGGAGCGGACAGTCTTAGCATGATTGTTGTTGTTGTTGTTGTTGTTGTTGTTGTTGTTGTTGTTGTTGTTGTTGTTGTCGAATTCTCATTTCTGAAGAATAATTATTGTTGATCCCCCCACAGGTACATACTGTCTTTCTCAATCAAAGTGTGCCCCTCGACGCTCGCACCATGTTTTTTTGACAGGGAAAGTCTTCCTGCTCAAACTGGGCCCCTGGCCCCCGGGTTACAACAATAACGGCTCCCGCCTGAGACTTCCTTACAATTTAAGCAGGACCCCCGCTCCCGCCCGAGACTTCCTCGCATTTTATTCAGGAATCGCGCTCTCGCTTGGGACTTCCTTACAATTTATTCAGGGATCGCTCTCCCGGAGCTCTGGAGTCGCGCTCTCGCTGGAGACTTGCTTGCAACATACTGAAGAATAGCCTTTGCGTTGGAATTTCCTGCAATTTGCCCAAGCGCCGCGCTCCCGACATCCAGGCACCCAGGAGTCGCGCCCGTTGTGGCCCCATGTGCATGCCCTTCGTGGCCCCGCTGTCGCCGTTTGTGGCCCCCTCATTGTCCTACGTGGCCCAGTTGCTACCCTCAGTGGCCCCATAGTTGCCTTATGTGGCCCGTGCCCTTCGTGGCCCTGCTGTCGTTCTCTCTCGCTCTTGCTTTCGCTCGTCGTGGCCGTCGTCGCCGTCGTCTTCGACGTCGTCGTCGTCGTCGTCGTCGTCGTCGTCGTCGTGGTCGGTCCCCTGTCCGTCCCTCTTGGGGTCGGGTCGACGGTCCGCGGCCGCCCCGCCGATCAGCGCTGCCGCTGGCCAGGCCGACGGTCCGCGGCCGCCCCGCAGCTTGCCGGGGCCCGGCCTGCAGGGAAGAGAGGTATACCCCCCAAAAGGAGTTCGATCGAAGACGAAGAGGGCGGGTATCGAAGGTTTGGGAAATACGCGTTATTGGACACTCGAGCATATAAGGGCGAACAGTCTTAAACTGATTGTTGTTGTTTTTGTTTTTGTTTTTGTTTTTGTTTTTGTTGTTGTTGTTGTTATAGTTCTTGTCGTTGTCGTTGTCGTTGTCGTTGTCGTTGTCATTGTCGTTGTTGTTGTGGTTGTTGTTGTTGTTGTTGTTATTATTGGTGTTGTCGTTGTCGTTGTCGTTGTTGCTGTTATTGTTGTCGTTTTTGCTGCTGCTGCTGCTGTTGTTGTTGTTGTTGTTGTTGTAGCTGTTGTTGTTGCTGCTGCTGCTGCTGCTTGTGTTGTTGTTGTTGTTGTTGTTGTTATAGTTGTTGTCGTTGTCGTTGTTGTTGTTGTTGTTGTTATTGGTGTTGTCGTTGTCGCTGTCGCTGTCGTTGTTGCTGTTATTGTTGTCGTTTTTGCTGCTGCTGCTGTTGTTGTTGTCGTCGTTGTTGTTGTTGATGCTGCTGTTGTTGTTGTTGTTGTTGTTGTTTTTGCTGTAAGTAAATGTTGTTGCTGTTGTTGTTGTTGTTGTGGTTGTTGTTGTTGTTGTTGTTGTTGTGCTTGTTGTGCTTGTTGTTGTTGTTGTTGTTGTTGTTGTTGCTGTCCTTGTTGTTGTGGTTGTTGCTGTTTTGCTTTTTCCAGAGAGAGAGAGAGAGAGAGAATGTGTGTGTGTGTGTCTTTTTGGTGTGCTCTGAAGTCCCGCTGGACGGCCCCCGCTCCTGGCGCTTGGCTTGGGTAAGACGCCTTCGCCTGGCTGTCTCTTTCTCCAGCGGCAAGCTCACCACACTGGCCATGGACTCGTTCCACGCCGTCTCCAGTGCCTGAGGCCGCCAGCGCATCCCTCGCTCGCCGATGCTCGGCGGTTGGGCTCTCTCCCTCTCCCCCTCCGCGGCCGCCCTCGCCTTCTCCTGCTGCCCCTGTGCCCCGCGTCAGGTGCGCCCCGTTTGTACAGACCCCGACGCCCGCGTCCGCTGGCGCTGCCGACTAAAAGAGTTTTTTCCGTCCGCCCCGAAGCTGGGGAAGCCCGGAGGGTCTGCGCATCGAGCTCCTTGGCCAACCAGGCGACTTGGTGTATACTTGCAGCCCCTCCCAAGGCTGCCCGGCCCTCCCCCAATGCTGGGCAGGTGCTCACAGGGAAGATGCAGAAGTTCTACCAGGACGTCGACCGAGCGGCGCTGTGGGGAGGGGAAGCCACGCCATGAACAGGAGTCCTGAGGGGGAGTGGTCCCGATGTTTCCGTAGTTTTCGGCCCCCCGGAGCGGGACCTTTTCCCGGGCCACGGGGCCGTCAAACGACGACTCGGGACGACGAGCTTGTCCTGGGGGAGGACCTGCGGTTTCCAGGGCCCTTCTCTCTCAAAGCACATTTGTGTAGCGTCCTTGAATCAATCATGGACGCTTCGCGTCCCCACACCAGCCCATCCAGAGCCGATTCCTGGGCGAGTTCTTGGAAGTAAGGACATGCAACGGTATAGCATAGTATTTTTTTTGGGGTGGGGCGTGCGCTCGTCGAATCAACGCCAGGGTCAGCCCGAGTTGCCCTCAATACGAGCAAGGTGGGAGCCAATGTGGGCGTCCTGTCCGCCACTGAAGATCTACACTGACACCCTTCAATGGATTGTTCCTGGGCCTCAGGGGGTGGTGGCGGTATACATCATCACTGAGAGCCGGCAACTTTAGACACCGCCACCCGAATTGACGGTACGATAGACTTTACATGCAAAGTTCGTCGGAGGGTGTCTATGCATGTCTGTCTGTCTGTCTGTCTGTTTGTCTGTTTGTCTGTCTGTCTGTCTGTCTGTCTGTCTGTCTGTCTGTCTGTCTGCCTGCCGCCTGTCTGTCTGTCTGTCTGTGTGTCTGTCTGTCTGTATGTATGTATGTATGCATGCATGCATGCATGGATGTATGTATGTATGCGTGCATTCATGCATGATGTATGTTTGTAAGTAAGTATGTATGTATGTATGTTTGCATGCACGCACGCACGCACGCACGCACGCATGCATTTATGTATGTATGTATGTATGTATGTATGTATGTATGTATGTATGTATGTATGTATGTATGTATGTATGTATGTATGTATGCATGCATGCATGCATGCATGCATGCATGCATGCATGCATGTATATATTTATATAGATATTCGTGGCGTATGATGAGGACCTCCTGGAGCCCCCCCCCGGGGCTCTCTTCGGGCCGTGCCGGAGGGCTCTCTGCAGAGGGCCCCTTCGAGGCCTTCCGGGCCTCGTGCTGGGCCGTCCCAGAGGCCACCCGCTGGACGAGCAGCCTCCATCAGTCTCGGGGGTGGACAGACCTCCTACCCTGACACGTCGATTAGCGAATTGGCCGTTTTCGGTTCGCGATAGGGCGTCGCGGCCGTCATTTTTGCTGGTCCAGGTCCGTCGGTTTCGGTCCCAGGCCGTTTTCACTAAGGGGAGGTCTATTAGAGGTAGGTTTGTCCACCGCCGAAAGTCAGCCTTGCCCCTTCGGGCCACGAGCTGAGTTCACTGCTGTGGATGTGCCTCCGAGAGTCCGAGAGCCCCTGGGACTCCTCGAGGCCGTTGGGAGCTCCGCAGAACCCCGAGTGACGACTGCCTGAACCTTTCAACTTGGGGTGGTTGAAAAACAAGAAATCAGCCTTGCCCCTTCGGGCTGCTCTTGCAGGCCTGGGGATCCGTGTCTCGGAGATCTTGCGGGCGCCCCTCCGGGCCCGGCTTTCGTGGGTCGTGGTGCGGCTGTCTGGAGGCCTCAGCCCACCGCCGACGAGGCGAGAAGGCAAGCCTAGCTGGCACACCCTGAGATTCCGCTGCCCTCGGCCTCTCGGGGCATGCTTCGGAGGCTCCGTGGCCGCCTTGAGCCATCGGCACGGACGCGGTTCGCCAGGGGCTCGGTTCGCCGGGGCTCGATTCGCCGGTGCTCGGTTCGCTGGAGCTCGGTTCGCCAGGGCTCGGTTCGCCCGGGCTGGCGTCGCGGGGGCTCGGTTCGCCCGGCTCGATTCGCCCAGCTCGATTCGCCGGGGCTCGGTTCGGGCGGGGCTCGGTTCGCCCGGCTCGGATTGCTGGGGCGCGTTTCGCCAGGGCTCGTTTCGCTGGGGCTCGTTTCGCCGGGTGTTGTCTCGCTGGGAATCGCTTCGCCGTTCGAGTGGAGGACCCAGAGGAGAAGGAGGAGCAGGAGGAGGAGGAGGAGGAGGAGGAGGAGGAGGAGGTGGAGGAGGAGGAGGAGGAGGAGGAAGGAGGAGGACGATGACGAGGAGGAGGAGGAGAGGAGGAGGAAGGAGGAGGAGGAGGAGGAGAGAGGAGGAGGAGGAGGAAGGAGGAGGAGGTGAGGAGGAGGAGGAGGAAGGAGAGGAGGAGGATGAAGGAGGAGGAGGAGAGGAGGACGAGAGAGGATGAGGAGGAGGAGGAGCAAGCGGCGGACCCTGACGGGCGGGTCGGGTCGGGCGGGCGGGACATGAACGTATGACGCATCACCGAGTAAGCACTCGCGAACCCTGACGGGCGGGACGGGCGGACCCTGACGGGCGGGTCTGCTCGGGCGGCCGGACCCGAACGGGCGGGTCGGGTTGGGCGGGCGGACCCCGACGGGCGGATCGGGGCGGGCGGGCGGGACATCAGAGGAGGGCGCATCATCGAATTGGCACGCCCGAGTCCTGACGGGCGGGCCGGGTCGGGCGGGCGGGCCCCAACGGGCGGGCCCGGTCGGGTCGGGCGGGCGGAGCCGGGCGAACGAGCTGAGCCTGGGCGATTCGAGCCGGGCGAATCGAGCCGGGCGAATCGGGTTCAGGGCGAAGCGGGCCAGGCGAACCGAGCCGGGCGACTCGAGATTCAGGCGAATCGAGCCCGGGCGAATCGGGCCAGGGCGAACCGAGCCGGGCGAACCGAGATTCGGGCGAATCGAGCCCACGCAGCGCCATCTTGGGGGTCATTTTGAGGCCTCTTCGAGGCCTGCTCGAGGCCAACTTGGGCTATCTTGCGCGATGGCTGGATGACACATCGTGCTATCTGGGGACATCTACGGTCATCTTGGTCGCTGCTACCCCTCGGGCCCCCCAGTCCAGACCCTAGGTGGGCTGTGCGCACCCCTTTCCGAAAGCATGGACGAATCGGGTATTTTGGAAGCGCTCGTATTCTTAATCGCCTGTTCCCAGACGGCTGGTGGAATGAGTGCTTCGGCGAAGGGGTAGTGGTGGTGGTTTGGCAGGGGTTGGGGAGCCCCTATGTTCGGCGGAGTTGAGTAAGATTGGCGGCGCTGGGAGCTTAGCCACCGCTTTCTGGCCATGTAGGTACCATGCCATGTGACAGTTTTCACGTAGCGCTTGTGCTGTGCTCTGTTTTCTTCATCCACCACCCGCCATCGCTGCAGCGCCGCAACATGCAAGCAAGAAGGGCGGCCCCAAGAAGCCCATACCGCATACTTCGTGGGCTGACTTTTGTTCGCATCCCTCCGCTCCCGGGAGACTCTCAGGGGTCAAACATTCGGGCTTTCGCGCATCTTCGACCATACCCGCCTGTCCCGTGAGCGAAGGGGATGCTCAAGAAGAGTGTCAACGCGATAGGTCGGCTGCGCTCCCTCTCTGTGTCGCTGCGTGTTCCTGCGCTTTTCGGGCTTCGCCCGCTCCGGCCGCCTGAGGCCCCGCCTTCCTGTGCCCTGTCTCCCTAATTAACGCTGTGCGTAGCCCGCCTAGCTTTTGGCCGAAGAGGTTCGCTCTCGCCCCGCCGATCAAAAGTGTTCCTGCGCTTGCCTGAGCAAGGCGAACCCCGCGCGCGAGCCGTTGCCGTGGGAGCTGGCGGGGCCGCGCGCCAGGCGCCGAGAACTCTGGAACCCCGGGCCTTTGTTTGGGGGGCCGGCTGGTCGGACTCGGCCTCGCAGCTGTTTGCTCGGCGCGCCAGGGAGAGGGGGGTCCACCGCGGATCCAGGAAGTCCGCGCGGGCCTCCAAGTTTCCCAAACCTCCTGCGTTGGGTTCTCGTTTTGAATAGAGCACTGCTCGCGCGAATCCCGCCCCTCTCTTCCCCCCTGCCTTTTACCTGGCTCGTCGCTGCGTTTCGAGGGCTGCTGGGGGCTGCGATCTGTGAAACTGTCGCCAATTTCGAGGGCTCCTGGGGGGCCCAGCACAGTGGGCACCCGCGGCGGATTCAAATGGGACCTCGCCATCCCTGGGGGGCTGCGATCTGTGAAACTGTCGCCACTTTCGAGGCCTGCTGGGGGGCCCAGCACAGTGTGCACCCGCGGCGGATTCAAATGGGACCTCGCCATCCCTGGGGGGCTGCGATCTGTGAAACTGTCGCCACTTTCGAGGCTGCTGGGGGGCCCAGCACAGTGAACCCGCGGCGGATTCAAATGGGACCTCGCCATCCCTGGGGGGCTGCGATCTGTGAAACTGTCGCCACTTTCGAGGCCTGCTGGGGGGCCCAGCACAGTGGGTACCCACCGCGGCTGGGGGCTGCGATCTGTGAAACTGTCGCCACTTTCGAGGGCTGCTGGGGGGCCCAGCACAGTGGGCACCCGCGGCGGATTCAAATGGGACCTCGCCATCCCTGGGGGGCTGCGATCTGTGAAACTGTCGCCACTTTCGAGGGCTGCTGGGGGGCCCAGCACAGTGTGCACCCGCGGCGGATTCAAATGGGACCTCGCCATCCCTGGGGGGCTGCGATCTGTGAAACTGTCGCCACTTTCGAGGCTGCTGGGGGGCCCAGCACAGTGTGCACCCGCGGCGGATTCAAATGGGACCTCGCCATCCCTGGGGGGCTGCGATCTGTGAAACTGTCGCCACTTTCGAGGCTGCTGGGGGGCCCAGCACAGTGGGTACCCACGGCGGATTCAAATGGGACCTCGCCATCCCTGGGGGGCTGCGATCTGTGAAACTGTCGCCACTTTCGAGGGCCGCTGGGGGGTAGCACAGTGTGAACCCGCGGCGGATTCAAATGGGACCTCGCCATCCTTGGGGGGCTGCGATCTGTGAAACTGTCGCCCCTTTCGAGGCCTGCTGAGGGGCACAGCACAGTGGGTATCCACCGCAGACTCAGATTAGACCTCGCCATCCTTGGGGGGCTGCGACCTGTGAAACTGTCGCCACTTTCGAGGGCTGCTGGGGGGCCCAGCACAGTGGGTACCCACGGCGGATTCAAATGGGACCTCGCCATGACTGGGGGGCTGCGATCTGTGAAACTGTCGCCACTTTCGAGGCCTGCTGGGGGGCCCAGCGCAGTGGGCTTCCCGCACGTCTTTCTCCTGCTCTTCGTTCCCGACTCCCCATGTCCTCTTCGAGCCTGTAGTTGTTGCCCATCGTTCTTGTATGGTTCTCCTGCGCATCATTCCATTGGCGCGTGTCCCAAGTAGCTTACATATCAAACAACGGATCCTGCAATTTGATTGTCCGTGCAAGTTTCGGCCAACTCCTCGTTTCCCATGATACAAATGGGTTGGGTACGTCACAGGGTAATGTTATGTTTGTGTTGTTCTTCGTTCCCCTAGAGATTTGCGGACGACGATCAATGGAGAGGAAACATGTTGCCGAATATGCCTTAACATGGTTGAACAATGGTTGAACAATGCCTTAACATGTAACAGACATGCTTTAAGCATCGTTCGAAGTTTCTCCGACATTTTACAACATATTTCTAGTTCAACGATCGGCTTGTTAGGGTGTCCACTGTCATGACATCCACAACTAGAGATAGTCGGATGCGAGCCGCGGGGAGTCACAGCCTTGCTCTGTGTTCGGGATTTGCTTCTGGTGGCGGCGGGGCGTTGACAGACGAAGAGCTCCCTGCGGTTTTGGTGGGCTGGGGCCTCGCGTCTCGCGTATATCTGCGTCGGTTGGGGCCTTCTCTTGAGGACCGCGGGCGGATCGCACCCAAGGGGAGGGATGGAGGTTCCGCCGCACCCCCCCCCACCCTGCCTCTTCTCTCGGCCCCCCCCACCCCGTCGGGGGGCCGTAGGTGGTGGATGCCCGTGAGGCCCCCTGCGCCGCCCCGAGGGGGGGGGCAGTCGCCCAGCAGGGGAAGCAGGAGCAGCAGGGAGGGGTCACTGGCCAACCTGCCAGGTCTGCGAGCGGGCCGCCTTGGAACAGTCCCCGTGTCGAGGAGGGGGACACCAGTCGCCTGGGGAAACTCCAACTCTCAGCCTGTTGCTGTTGGCTGCTGACGAGGGCGCACCCTAACTAGGAACCCACAGTAGGACTGTGCAAGACTGGCGCCCTGCACCAAACAACGGACCACAGGCG
The DNA here is from genome assembly GCA_963575745.1 of Prorocentrum cordatum. NCBI lineage: Eukaryota > Dinophyceae > Prorocentrales > Prorocentraceae > Prorocentrum > Prorocentrum cordatum. Next base: position 350,436 of record CAUYUJ010014694.1, read on the forward strand.
GCTAGTTGGGTATGCATTGTGTAGCCTTAGCCCACAGCTGGCAGAATACCAGTGACGACGCAGATGATGTGTCATCTGGTGGCAGTGCAGAGGCCGAGCAGACTGACCAGCGGAGCGAAGGTGGACCGTGACAGCCGTTGCCACCACCCCACCACGCTGGACCCCATAAGCGGTTCACACACTGCGCATGTCGCGGACCGCGGGCGCCCCAGCGCCCGCCGACGTGACGCCCGTGGCGTCGCCGTGGCGTGGCGTGTGCCCGGTGCGCGCGCGCAGGAGCACGTGCTCCTGTGCCAGGGGCTCGTGGCCCCGCAGGCCGCGCACTGGCCTCTCTTGCGGCTCGGGGGCGCGCCCGGCGGGGAAGGCAGAGGGGGGCGCAGGCCTCCTCGGGAGGCTCGGGAGGCCTCGGGCCTTCCGAGGAGCTCTCCGGCGTTCGCCGTCGGGGGGGAACGGGTCCGGAGGAGTTTCGCATCGTTCGGGCCCTCGGCGCCCTCCGCGGGCCCTGGTGAGCCGTCAGAGAACGGCTCAGGAGGAGGGCCTCGGGCCCAGGGCCCGTTTCTCTGGGGAAGCGTCTCCCCCATGCTGAATCGTGCATGGCTCCCAGGAGGAGGAGGAGGAGGAGGAGGAGGAGGAGGAGGAGGAGGAGGAGGAGGAGGAGGAGGAGGAGGAGGAGGAGGAGGAGGAGGAGGAGCATCCATTGCCCCTCTCACCTTCGATGCACTTCGGCCTCTTCTCTGGCCATTGCGGCGAGAAGCTCTTCCATCACCGAGAGCATTCCACCATCGCAAAGAGCCGACCGCAAGCGTCTGGAAAACACGTGACTGAGTCGGTGTACTCGGCCGCAAAGTCCCTCTGCGGCGGATCCGGGCCATTTGCGAGTAGTTACTTTGCGAGCAGTGGAACGCGCTTGTTTATTCCAGGAGGCCCAGACAGGGCCCGAGAGGCGCTGGGGAGGGCCGCCGTTGTCTCGACTCGGTCCTCCCCCGAACGAGCCCACCGTACATGGGAGGGCACCAGCCCAGACCCAAGCCCACACCTATCCTCCTCCTCCTCCTCCTCCTCCTCCTCCTCCTCCTCTCCTCTTCCCCCTCCTCCTCCTCCTCCTCCTCCACCTCCTCCTTGTCCTCCCTCTCCTCCCTCCTCCCCCTCCTCCTCCTCCTCCTCCTCCTCCTCCTCCTCCTCCTCTCCTCTTCCCCCTCCTCCCTCCTCCTCCACCTCCTCCTCCTCTTCCTCCTCCTCCTCCTCCTCCTCCTCCTCCTCCTCCTCCTCCTCCCCTTCCTCTCCGTCGTCCTCGTCCTCGTCCTCGTCGCCTACACCCACACCCACACTCTTACCTACACCGATCCTGGACGGGCCGGGCCGATGCTAGGCCCAGGGTCGGGCGTATATACAACAGTGAAAGCAGCTTCTTCGCCCGCGTCCATGTTCAATACATGTTTTTTTGTTCTCTCTCTCTCTCTCTCTGCATATATCTATATGTATATGTATCAACAGCTTCCTCGCCCGCGTGCACCTCAGCACGGGCTGCCGCCCGCCCCGTGCCGCCGCTGCGGGGCCGTGTCTTGTGCCTGGCGTTATGTTTCTTCTCATGTTTCTTGTTTGTCTTTGTCTTTGTCTTCTTCTTCTTCTTCTTCGTTAGATGTCCGTTTTGGGGACCTGCCTTGGGGCCACCTGACGGAGCTGGTTGGCTCGAGCTTAGTTCGAACACAGTCCGACTCTGCTTCGACCCTAGCTCGACTCAGGTGCGACTCAAGGTCGACTCAAGTCGTCGGACACTGGACGCGGCATCGGCGCATCAGTGGAGCGATGGGCTCACGAAAGGTCCCCAGAACGAGCATCTACTCTTCGTGTGTACCCTTTTGACCAGACCCCGCTCCGAGCTGTTGTTCCCCGCCTGGGGAGTCGGTGTCCCAGCGCCACGGGATGGGGTGGACTGTGGGTGTCTTTGGGCCTCCCCCCGACCCCGAGAGCGTCCGTACCCACCGGCTCCCGGGGTCCCAGGGCGGCGGCTCCGTAGGCGGTGGTGCAGGAAGTCTTGGCCTCGGACCGGTGGGCCGATTCCACTACTTTGCCTTCCCGCCCAAAGAACCAAAGAATCACACAATCACACCCTTCCCCCTGCACCGCCAGCGCCCTCTTTGGAGGGGGTGTTTCCCTCTTCCGCTTTCCATGCCTCGTGCTCTGTTTCTGCTTCTTGTCTCCTTGCCCATACTCTTCGTCTTCTGGCCTGTACCACTCGTAATCATCCTCGTCTGTCTATCCTCCTCGTTTTCCTCGCTATGCTGTCCATCTTCCGGCCCACGGCTCATCCCCTTGACCTTCTCCGTTCCTCGCCGCCTTGTTGTCCGTCTCCTTCGTTTTCCTTGGTCTAGTTTTTCCAGGTTGTCTGTTGTTTTTCTCTCGTTCTTCCTCTTATCCTGCTTCTTCTTCCCATTCTTCTTATTTCTTCTTCTTCTTATACTTATTTCTTACTCCTCTCGGCGACCAGCCCAGGGGGGGGGAAACTAGAGGGGCGGGCCTGCTCTGAGCCGCCCCCGAAGGCACAGACGGCTTCTCGGAAGGCCGGAGGGCTCCTGAGAAGCCCCGCTGCTCTCTCAGAAGGCCTCCTTCTCCCCCCCCCCCCCAGCCTCGCCCGCCGCGCATCCTCTGTCTCTTCCTGCTCCTCCTGTTCTTCTTCTTCTTCTTCGTCTTCTTCTTCCTCTCTTTCTTCTTCTTCTTCTTCTCGCTCCTCTTCCTCCTCTTCCTCCTCTTCCTGCTCCTCCTCTTCCTGCTCCTCCTCTTCTTCTTCTTCTTCTTCCTCTTCTGGTCCTTCTTCAACCGCAGTCACCGGGTGAGGCCTGTTGTCCGCTGGGAACCGTTCGATGGGCCCATCGGGGCACCTTTTGGGGCCCTGGGGGCAGCTGTTTTCTTCCTCCTCCTCTTCACCATCATCATCATCACCATCATCATCATCATCATCATCATCATCATCATCATCATCATCATCATCATCATCATCTTCTTCTTTCTCATATTTCATGCAGTCGGCCCAGATTAGCAGGTCGACCCTGCCAGCTCAAGGGTACCCTTGTGTCCTGCGCCTCGCGACCCATGCTTCCTACACTCCTGTGGCAGTGTGGCCCTCGGAAGGGTCTTGTGTCCTCTCGCGTGTCCTGCCCAATCGACTCTGGCTGCATTTTTATTGCTCTTCTTACCCTTCTTCTTCCTCTTCTTCTTCTTCTTTTTCTTGGTTTTCTTGATCTTCTTCTTCTTCTTCTTCTCGCTCTTCGCCCCGCAGGGCGCCGGCGGCACGGCCGAGGCCAAGGCCGCGCCAGTGGCGGAGGTGCTGGAGCGGGAGGCCAAGGCCCTGGGGCTGGAGAGGACCGCCGCCGGCGCCGACGTCGACGTCGTCGACGACGACGACGGAGGACGACGTCGACGACGACGACGACGACGACGGCGGCGGCGACGACGACGACGACGACGACGACGACGACGACGACGACGACGACGACGACGACTACGACCACGACCACGACGACGGCGGCGGCGGCGGCAATGAGACGACGCGATGACGACCCGCTCGGCGCTCCCTCCGCGCGCCCGGCCCGCGCCGCGCGCCCTCGGGCGCTCTCGTGGAGGAGAGGACGAGGTGCTCTGGGCCTCCCGGGAGGCCCTCGTCGCCGCGGCTGGATTCGCTATGGGCTCCTCCTGGTCAGGACGCACCCCTGGAGAGGTCTGGGGAGCAGCGGTGCCGGCACGTTCTGTGCCGCCCCGCGGGCCTCTCCGCTCGGCGCCCCCTCTGCTCGCCCGACCCGCTCTCCTCTCCTGCAGAGCCCCGAGCCATCAGGGGTAGCTCGGGTCAGGGCCAGCTCGGGTTCGTTTTTCGGGACTCCGAGACCGGGTCACCCCAGGCCCGGGGTACCCCGGATAATTCGGGCGTCCAGAGCCACGAACCATCAGGGGTATAACTCGGGTCAGGGCTAGCTCGGGTTCGTTTTTCGGGACTCCGAACCCGGGTCACCCCGGGCCCAGGTTACCCCGGATAGTTCGGGCGCCCAATCTCTCTCGAAGAACGACTGCACGAGCATGCATTTCCGCAGGTCCGCGCGGATGCCTAGGATCCGCGCCTGGCCTCCAGGGGTTCGGCGCAGATGCAGGAAATCCGCGCGGACTTCCAGAGCGTATGTTTAGGATGTTTTTCCATCCTCTGCTTTCGCCCTCGGGCGCTCTCGACCGTTCCCGCCCGTTCTCTTGGGAGGTTTCTCACGCGCTGGCGGCTTAGCTTCAGAGGAGCCAGCAGTCATGACAAGGTTATGTGGTACATTTTCAAGGATTTCCGCTATTTCCTGTTTCTCCGCGCGGGCTCCAGGACGGAGCGTCGCTGGATGCTCCCGGAATTCCTGGCACGTATCCGCCTTCGATTGCATTATGGCACCGTCTACGTCCTAGAATGTTGGCCACCTCTAGAGCCCAGCTTTGTGATGCGTGCGAATTTTGAGGCGCCGCCAGGCTTCGTGGAGCAAGCAATGAAATAAGCATAACTGCTCGGAGGTCCGCGCGGATGTCTCGGATCGGCGCTGGACCCCCATCCCTGGCGCGCGGAGCGCGCCAGGGGCGGCGCTGGAGGCGCCGCCAGCGGGGTTCCAGCGCCGATCCGAGACCCGCGCGGATCTCAGAGCTTTAATGTTTATGTCGTTGCTCGTTTCCCTGAGGCTCTCCCTCTGGGCCGCGTGGCCTCCTTGGCTACCCCCCTCACAGAACGTTTGCGGCTGGTGGGCGCAGCGGAGTTGGCCCCCTCCTCGTGCTCCTCTTGCCGGTCGTCGGTCGCCTGTGAGGGGCTGTCCGTCGTCGTCTGTCCGTGGTTGTCGGGTGGCGGAGCGCAAAGCGGTGTGCAGTTGCTCGTGGCGCCGCGTAAAAACACACAGACACAAATGATCGTCGATCCCCAGGAAATCGTGGGAACATGTGGGAAGTGAGGGGGAAGACGAACGCCGAGACAATCTGGAAACATGAGTCCTGGGTTTTTTTGCCTATCTGTTTGTGTGTCCCTGGGCCCGTTTGGTCCTGCGCGCATTGGTTTCTGCTCCCGCCCTGCCCTCCCGGATCCCCGCAGCGGTGGCGCGCCGCTGGCAGGGCTTCCCTGCCTGGCATCGCTCGGACGTGTGCATTTTTTCTCGGCGAGGGCCATCGAGGAGCATCCTTGACCATTTGGCGAAAAAACCACGCACGAAACCGGAAAAAGCACAGGGAATGGACGTCCGAGCGATGTCAAGCTTGGGACACCACGGACGGCGGTGCCGACCAGCCGCGCGGGGGTCGTGCCTGCCGCGATTCTCCGCGCGGGGGCGCGCGCGCAGTCCGAGGCCGCGACGCGTCGGTTTTAGCACAGCCTTGTGCCAGCCCAAACTTTACCGATTCCTTGTTTTGTTTCTTTTCGCGGAGGACGAATTACCTCCCTCCTCCCCCTCCTGCCTCCTCCTCCTCCTTCCCCTCCTCCTTCTCCTCCTCCGCCTCCTCGCCTCCTCCTCCTCCTCCTCCTCCTCCTCCTCCTCCTCCTCCTCCCAAACCCAAACTTTACCGATTCTTTGTTTTGTTTTTTCTCGCGGAGGACGAAATACCTCCCTCCTCCCCCTCCTCCTCCCCCCTCCTCCTTCCTCGCCTCCTCCCTCCTCCCTCCTCCTCGCCTCCTCCTCCTCCTCCTCCTCCTCCTCCTCCTCCTCCTCCTCCTCCTCCACCCAGACCCGGATGTGATCGTTGTCTGATTCTTTGTTTTGCCGACCGGCGCGGGCCCTCGCGGCCCCTCCTCCCCCCCCCCGATGGGGCAGATCCTGGCTGCTGTGGGCGCCCGCCTCGAGCAGGTGGAGCCTCCCGTCACAAGACGCACCGTCGCAAACCGCCGCAGGAAGCGGAGGTCCAGAGCCAGGCCCCCCCCCCCTCCCCCCCTCCCTCTTCGCTCGGTGTCGACACGCCGAACCAGAAGACGCTCCCAGCCCCGGCTGGCCGCGCACGGCCCTGGGCTGAACCCAGAGCCCGGGATGCGCCCCGCCGAGAGCGTGCGGGGGGTGCCCAGATCCTTCCTCGAGGCCGCTGGAGGCCCGAGTTGTCGCCGGACAGCTGCACGTCCGTTCGACCACGCGTAACCCGGAGCATCCAGTCGTCGCATGCTTTTCGCACCCGGCGTGTTTGCTTGGTTCTTGGGCGTGGCTTAATGGGGGGGGTCACAAATGGGGGGGTCAGAAAAGGTCCCCTTTCGTGCCCCTTTCGGGCCCCTCCAGAGCCCCAGGGGGCTCGTTTAGGTACCGTTTGGGTACCTTTTCGGACCACCCTCGCCGCCCCCCCATTTACGATCCCCCCGTTACGCGACGCCCAAGGTTCAGGGTTCCAGGACCCTCGCAGATCGATCGGGCTCCAGGAAAGCTGCGGGAAGACCTGGTCTGGGGTTCGTGTTTTCACGATCCTGAATTGTCACGCCGGCAGATCTCAGGGAAGAGTAACCTTTCGGCGCGTGATCTTGAGTCCAGGCCCACTGAAGTTCCCCGATCGCCGAATGCGCTGCGACGGCAGCGGCTCGTGCGCTTGTGTGGCCCCCCCCCCCGCGCCCCGTTGGAGCTGCGGGCCAGGCCACTCTTGCCCAAGGGTTGGGGATGGACAGCACCCCCACTCTGACACGTAGATTCGTGAATTGTCCGTTCTCGGGTCTCGAGAGGGCGCCGCGGCCGCCATTTCCCAGGCCTGCGCCCGCCGGGCTTGGGCCCGAGGTCGTCTTCAGTAGGCCACGTCTCACTGAAGGCGGCTCTGTCCACCCCCGAGAGGGCCGCTCCTGCGTGCCGCCGATCGGCATGATCGAGGCGGTGGCGGACAGCGTTGGGATGCTGACCGGCAGCAGCTCCCGCCCACCTCGAGCGGGGCAGTGCCCGCTCGGACCCTGGCCTCTCGGCGCCTGCGCGGGGGGCGCGGTGCGCCGGCGCACGGGCGTGGCGGCTCGATGGGCACCGGCTCCACCGGGGCCGCTGTGGGGGCTCCCCCTTGGGGCACGCTTTCGGACCTGATCAGGGGGCCACATGCGAACCCTACCCCTACCCCCCACGATTTCTGAGGGGGAGGGTGGGGTTCACTCCGTTCGGGAGCTCCCGAGCGAGGTGAACCCCACCCTCCCCCTCAGAAATCGTGGGGGGTAGGGGTAGGGTTCGCATGTGACCCCCTACTGATGGGTCCGGGCAGGCGGGGTCCGAGGAACGCGCCGCATCGCCGATGCATCGGCGACGCAGCTCGATGCGGGGCTTGATTTTCTCCGCGCCGACGGTGCCGATGCATCGCCGACGCGATGCGGCGACGCATCGCCTATGCGTGGGCGATGCGGCGCGATCCTCCGACCCCATCTGCTCGGACCCCATTTGGGAGGCCTCTAGTGAAACATGTGACAAGCGACGCCATGCGCGCAGACCCACTCGGTGCTGTGGTCTGGGCTGTCTGCGGGGAGCGGTCCTTGCGACGGGTGTGTGCCGAAGTGGGCGCGGCGGCGACGTTGGGCGTCCCCCCCCCCAATGGTATACCCGAGGGGGAACGACTGTATAAACATAGACGTTAGGAGCTCCGCGCAGATGTCTTGGATCGGCGCTGAGGCCCCCCTGGCGGCGCTTCCGGCGCCGCCCCGTGCGCGCTCAGCGCGCCCGGGGGTGGTGGTGTCAGCGCGGGTGAAAGAACTCTTGGCGAACTTCCGAAAGTTTACGTTTATGCAGTTTTTTCCTCTTCTGGGTACCCTGCAATCGGTGCCCTATGGTGCCCTGTGCTTGTCGGTTGGCCCAGAGACTGCCAATAACGTCTAAGACGTCGATGCTCCCCCTCTCCGCCTGTCGTCACGGCGCATTGCATGAAGGCTGAATCCCCGCCATTCGTTGGGCCGATTGTTTTTGTTTGTTTTTGGTTGGTTGTGTGTGTGTGTGTGTGTGTGTGTGTGTGTCTGTGTGTGTGTGCATCTTTGATTGGCCGCACGTTTCCTCGTTTTGTGCGTAGAGTTTGTGGTGGTGGCGCGCTCTTCGTCATAGCACTGCACCGTGACGACCTCTGCCCCCCCAGGATTGTTATCACCGACTTCAAGCTCGCCGTGCTGTGAGCGATGAGAGCCGCTCCCGCTCCTTACCTCTCGCCCGCCGCCACCCTGCCGCACAGAGCGCCGCCGCCCCAGGCGTCGTCGTCGTAGTCGTCGTCGTCGTCGTCGGTCGTCGTCGTCGTCGTCGTTGTCGTCGTCGCCGCTGTTGTCGCCGTCGTCGTCGCCGTCGTTGTCGCCGTCATTGTTATCGACGTCGTCGTCGTCGCCGTCGTGGTCGTCGTCGTCGTCGTCGTCGCCGTCGTCGCCGTCGTCGCCGTCGTCGTCGTCGTCGTCGCCGTCGTCGTCGTCGTCGTCGCCGTCGTCGTCGTCGCCGTCGTCGTCGTCGCCGTCGTCGTCGTCGCTTTGCCGTGGAGGAAATGGATCCCGAGGGAGTCGGATCCTGGAGGGTCCTCGCCGCTCTCGGGCTGCCGGGGCCCTCCCAGGCTTCTCTCTCTCGATGGGGTCGGTGCGACCCGACGTCGATGCTGGCCCGCTCGATGGGAGGTCTTCAGTGTTTTGAGGATCCTCCTCCCCCTGTGTCTTTCGGCGGTTAATCCGCTCCTGCCCCTCCTCCTCCTCCTCCTCCTCCTCCTCCTCCTCCTCCTCCTCCTCCTCTTCCTGCCACTCCACAGTCGTAGTCGTTGTCGTCATCGTCGGGTGCCGCGGGAAGTTGGGTTCCACTACTGGGGGGACCCCAGTCCGTCAATGTGGAGGTCGACAGGATCACTGGTTTCCACTAATGGGGGGAGGGTCCAGAGACCTATCTCGATTATTGCGCCGATCCGATGCGGCCCGATGATTGGACTGCGCCGTTGTGCATCCTGGCGCGGCTGGATTTCGACTGAGTGACCACGAACACACGACGGCTCAGGGTGAGCATTTGGTCCATGGGGAAAGGCCCTGTGGAAGGGAGAAGCGGCCGGCATGAAGCGCGGCCTTTGGGAAAGGCCCCCGCGTCTAGGACCCGTCTCCCTCAGGACCACTTTCCAACAATGCTGATGATCGTCGTCGCCGTCGTCGTCGTCGTCGTCGTCGTCGTCGTCGTCGTCGTCGTCGTCGTCGTCGTCGTCGTCGTTGTTGTCCCTTCACCACCTCTGTCGTCGCAGAGAGGGCACTTGGCCCTCGCGCGGTGCCTGGCAGTTTTCCCCGTGGGAGCCCGCGCCTCCGCCTCTCTCCTCTTCTCTGCCGTACAGCGGCGCCGCGCGCCGGGAGAGAGGCTGGCCAGGCTTCAAAACCCTCGTGCCTCGATCCTCGATCTTCCAGGCTTCAGGAGCCTCGAGCCTCGATCCTCGATCATCCTGGAGCCTCGAGCCTCAAGCTTCGAGGAGCCTCGATCCTTGAGCATCCTCGAGCATCCTCGAATGTCCTCGAGTATCCTCGAGTATTGTCTAGCACCGAGCCTCCTCGATCTGTGGGTGTGGGCCTCCCCCCAGACCTCCAGCGCATCGGGACAAGTACGAGCGGCTCGCTTGTCGCCAGTGTTGGTCTCGGGAGGCTGGTTTTGGGCCTCGAGACTGTTGTTGTAATATGAAACATCCGCCTTCGGGAAGTGGTGAAGAAGTCCAAGAGCCCACGCATTGAACAAACCGATGTGCCGGATGTCTGGGCCTCCCATAGCAGACGACAAGGGGGAGACAACGTGAAGAGAGGTGACATTTCCAGTACCCCTTGGCGCGGGGTGGCAGTTTTGGGGCCACTTCGGCCTCTGTCGAACCACTCCCGCGTGCGCTCCGATTGCCTTTTCTTGTCGCCCCCCCACACTCGAAGAACAAAATGGCATAAACATTTCTTGGATCGGCGCTGGGGCCCCCGTGGCGGCGCCTCCGGCGCCGACGATGGCGCGCTCCGCGCGCCAGGGGGGGGTCCAGTGCCGATCCAAGGAATCCGCGCGGACTTCCGAAAGAGTGTGTGTATGCCGTTTCCCTTCTTCTGCCTTGCCCCCCCCCTGAACGTCGGCTCTGCCTTCCCTGGCCCCCCTGTCAGGACCCCGTCTCACTCTGCGCCAAGATCCGCCTGTCCATCCACCCGCTCGTTCGCCCGTCCGTTGGATTGTCACTCCTTCCTGGCCACCCGTCCCTGAGTGCAGGGGAGGGTCAGTGGAGACATCATCGGCTCTCCTCTTCCTTCCCTCCTCTCAGGGGCAACGTCAGGGGGGTATCGGCAATTGGCTCAGGGGGATGCGTCGACCCTCAATCGCACATTTATCGTCGATAGGGTCCCGATGCCCCACCCAGCCTGGCAGCGAGCTTTTTCACGATCGGAGGCCTATCGCCGATCTATTGGCGATGTGTCTCCGATTCCAGGTTGACGTTCCCCCCTTGAGCCAGTCCCCCCCTATCGTTCGAGGGACAATCGATGACACGAACGTAAACTTTCGGAGGTCCGCTCGGATTTCTCGGATCAGCGCTGGACCCCCTACCCTGCCGTGCGGAGCGCGGCAGGAGGCGGCGCCAGAGGTGCCGCCGAGTGCCCCCAGCGACGTGTGTTAGCTTTGTGGAAGTCGATTAATGGAGAGGAAGCATGCTGCCCCAAAAAACAAGATGTCTAAACCATGTTTCAAACATGTTTTAAACATGTACAAACATGTTTGACACATTTTTAGAACATGTTGTGCACAGTTTAAACGCATTTTTCATTCAATGACAGGATTGTTGGAGTGTCCATTGTCATGACATCCACAATGTTAGCCCAGTGTGTGATTTCCCCCCCTTCATGCTCCGCCGATATCACGCAGCCTGCGTCGACCCTCGCTGCGCTGCCTGCGTCGTATTGAAGGGCTCGGTGCACAAGCACACGTTGGTGCTGATACAGTCGGCCCTGACTGGTAGGTCGACCCTGCCAAATCAAGGGTACCTTTGTGTCCTGTGTCTCGCGACCAATGCCTCCTGCGTTCCTGGGGCAACGTGGCCCTCGGAAGGGTCTTGTGTCCTCTCGCGCGCCCTCTCGAATCGAGTCCGACTGTAGCCCAGTGTGTGATATCCCCCCTTCATGCTCCGCCGATATCACGCAGCCTGCGTCGGCCCTCGTTACGCTGCCTGCGTCGTGCTGAAGGGCTTGGTGGACAAGCACACGCTGGTGCTGATGCACGTTCCGAGGATCATCGAGGTGCGCTCTTTGCTCTCTTCGGGCCGAACGAAAGGGGGGGATTGGGAAAGGGGGGGTTACGAAAGCTGCTGCATGCAGCTTGTTTCGGCCCCACCGAGGGGCCCATTCCTCGATACATAGCCGCCTCCGGCGCCCGGAGGCGCCGGGAAAATCAGCCTCGCGAGCGGATTCTCAACCCCCCCCTTTGCTATCCCCCCCTTTCGCCCTGCCCGATCCGCGATGATCCTCAGGACGCGTGTTCACTGGCGGCGCCCACGAGGGGGTGCCTCGAGGGGGGCGGTCTTCGAAGAGGGCAAGGGGGGGGGCGTCCAGGCCTCTTGGAAGCCCTCCTGGCTGCCATGAAGCCCTCCCGGGAGCTGCTGTACCACCCCCGCCTTCTCAGAAGCCCACCCCCCTCGCGCCTCCCCCTGGTGGGCGCGCCGCCAAATTAGCCCCGGGTGTGCGTACGTGTGCGTGCGTGTGTGTGTGTGTGTGTGTGTGTGTATGTGTGTGTGTGCGTGTGGGTGAGAGTGTTTAGTTGTTGTTGTTGTTTTTGCTGCTGTTGTTGTTGTGGTTGTGGTTGTGGTTGTGTTTTTTTTTGGTTGTTGTCAACAATTATTATTGTTGGAACCCCCCTTGCGCTTTGGCGCTTTCGCCCTGGCGCTGGCTACATTTTCATTGAAATTGAGACTCGCGCTCGAGCGGTTTCGGGGGGCGCTCAAACCAGCCCCCAAACAACAACGCTCCCGCTCGAGAGTTCTTCCTTTTTTACTCAGGGCCGGTGCTCTTGCTCGCCGCCGAAAGCCGCTGTCTCAACAAAACCAGCGCTCCCGCTCGAGACTTCCTCTCGTTATACTTTGGACTGGCGCGCTACTCTTTCTCTCATCGGCGCCACCCCCAGCAACAACAACGCTCCCACTCCAACCGCCGTACCAACAAAACCAACGCTCCCGCCCGAGACTTCCTCCCGTTTTAACGTCAAACTGGCGTCCTTCTCTCTTTTGAATTGGTGCCGCTCCCAGCAAGAACAACGCTCCCGCTCGAGGCTTCCTCCCTTTTTCCTCAGGACGGTGCTGTTCCTCGCCGCGACAGCCCCCGTCCCGACCAAATCACGGCTCCCGCTCGAGGCTTCCTCCCTTCTTACTTAAGGCGGTGTTCCTCCTCGCCGCCGACAACCGCCGTCCCAACAAAACCAGCGCTCCCGCTCGAGACTTCGTTTTGTTTTATGCTGGACTAGCGCCCTACTCTCTTCAGCATTTGCGCAGCTCCCAGCAAGAACAGCGGCCTGCTCGAGACTTCCTCCCTTTCTATTCAGGGCCAGGTCCTTGCCTCGCCGCCGACAGCCCCCATCCCCAACAAGGCAATCCTGTCGCTCGATACTTCCTTGTGCTTTACCCTTGGCTGGGGCACCACTGGCGGTCTCGCATCGGCGCAGCAAGGCGCGGGCATGTGTTTTCGAGGCGGGATATGTTGAAATTCCTCGGAGGAGGTGTTTGCAAGACCTCATTGGGCGGGAGATCTGGCAATGGGAATACCAGACCCCGCTATAGAACAATAATCCCCCATGATGGGGATGGTTATCATGATGGTCGCATGCTTCGTGTGGAGACATCGCGCATGAGGGTAAACTGATTGTTGGTGTCGTGCTTGTTGTTGTTGTCGTCGTTGTTGTTGTTGTTGTTGTTTTTGTTGTTGTTGTTGTTGTTGTTGTTGTTGTTGTTGTTGTTGTTGTTGTTGTTGTTGTTGTTGTTGTTGTTGTAGTTGTTGTTGTTGTTGTTGTTGTTGTTGTTGGTGTTGTTGTTGCTGCTGCTGCTGCTGTTGCTGTTGTTGTTGTTGTTGTTGTTGTTGTTGTTGTTGTTGTTGTTGAATTTTCATTTTTTAAGAATAATTATTGTTGATCCCCCCCACACCGGTGCATACTGTTTTTTCTCAATCGAAGTGTGCCCCTCGACGCTCGCACCCTGTTTTTTGAGAGGGAAAGTCTTTCTGCTCAAAATGGCCCCCTGGCCCCCTGGTTACAACAACAACGGCTCCCGCCTGAGACTTCCTCACAATTTAGCCAGGCCCCCCGCTCCCGCCCGATACTTCTCACATTTTATTCAGGAATCGCGCTCTCGCTTTGGACTTCCTTACAATTTATTCAGGAATCGCTCTCCCGGCGCTCTGGAGTCGCGCTCTCGCTGGAGACTTGCTGACGAATAGCGCCCTTGCGTTGGAATTCTTGTAATTTACTCAAGCGCCGCGCTCCCGACACCCAGGCACCCAGGAGTCGCGCTCACGCTTAGGACTCCCTCACAGATTACCTAGGAAACGGGATCGCGCTGCCCTTCGTGGCCCCGTTGCATCCCTTCGTGGCCCTCTCGCTTTGTTTCGTGGCCCCGTTGCAGCCCTTCGTGTCCCCCTGACTTTGTTTTGTGACCCCCTCGCTGCCCTTCGCTGCCCTTCGTGGCCTCGTTGCAGCCCTTCGTGGCCCCCTCGCTTTGTTTCGTGGCCCCGTTGCAACCCTTTGCGGCCCCCTCGCTGCCCTTCGTGGCCCCGTTGCAGCCCTTCGTGGCCCCGTTGCAGCCCTTCGTGGCCCCCTCGCTCCCCTTCGTGGCCCCGTTGCAGCCATTCGTGGCCCCCTCGCTGCCCTTCGTGGCCCCATATATGTATGCCCTTCGTGGCCCCCGCTCGTTCGCGCCCTTGGTGGCCCCATATGCATGCCCTTCGTGGCCCCGCTGTCGCCCTTCGTGGCCCCCTCGCTGCCCTTCGTGGCCCCGTTGCTGCCCTCAGTGGCCCCGTCCTTGCCCTCCGAGGCCCAACATACGCGTTCCCTTCGTGGCCCCCGCTCGTTCTCGCCCGTTGTGGCCCCATGTGCATGCCCTTGGTCGCCCCGATGTCGCCGTTTGTGGCCCCTCACTGTCCTACGTGGCCCAGTTGCTACCCTCAGTGGCCCCATCGTTGCCCTCTGTGGCCCCGCATTATCTGCCCTTCGTGGCCCCGGCTCGATCGCGCTCCTCGTGGCCCCATACGCATTCCCTTCCTGTCCCCGCTGTCGGCCTTCGTGGCCTACTTCGTGTCCTTCGTGGCCCTGCTGTCGTTCTCGCTCGCTCTCGCTTTCGCTCGTCGTCGTCGTCGTCGTCGCCGTCGTCGTCGACGGTGTTGTCGTCGTCGTCGTCGTCGTCGCGGTCGGTCCCCTGTCCGTCCCTCTTGGGGTCAAGTCGACGGTCCGCGGCCGCCCCGCCGATCAGCACTGCCGCTGGCCAGGCCGAGCCGCCCCGCCACTTGCCGGGGCCCGGCCTGCAGGGGGAAAAAATATACCCCCCAAAAGGGGTTCGATCGAAGACGAAGAGGGCGGGTATCGGGGGGGTAGGGAACACGCGTTATTGGACACTCGATCAGATAAGGGCGAACAGTCTTAAAAGGATTGTTGTTGTTGTGGTTGTGGTTGTTGTGGTTGTTGTGGTTGTTGTGGTTGTTGTGGTTGTTGTGGTTGTTGTGGTTGTTTTGGCTGTTGTGGCTGTTGTTGTTGTTGTCGTTGTCGTTGTCGTTGTTGTTATTGTTGTGGTTGTTGTTGTTATTGTTGCTGTTGTTGTTGTTGTTGCTGTTGCTGTTGCTGTTGTTGTTGCTGTTGTTGTTGTTTTTTTTTTTATTTTTTTTTTTTTTTTGTTGTTGTTGTTGTTGTTGTTGTTGTTGTTGTTGTTGTTGTTGTTGTTGTTGTTGTTGTTGTCGTTGTCGTTGCCGTTGTCGTTGTCGTTGTTAAATGTTGTGTGAGCATGTTACCCCGTTCAGATCCACCGACTACACGCAGTCCGTGTCGGCCCTCGCTGCGCCGCCTGCGTCGCGCTGGAGGGCCTTGGTGGACCAACGCACGTTGGCGCCAGGACGCCCTCTGAGGATCGTCGGCCCTCCCGTCTGAGGCTGCAGCCTCGACGCAGTGGCCCCCCCCCCCGGCGGCCACGCGTGGCCCCGGCGCTCGTCTCTCTCTCCCCCCCCCCTCGGCTGGTAACCCTGGGGCGGCCCAGGGTGGTGATGGTGCAGGACGACAGGGTCCTCCTCCTCCTCCTCCTCCTCCTCCTCCTCCTTCCACCTCCTCCCCTCCTCCCCCTCCCTCCTCCTCTTCTCCCGGGGGGGATGGGGGGACGCGAGCTGCCGACGGCCCTCCCGCGCCCAAGCCCCACAAAAGACGCAGCCTCCCTGGGAACGGTGGAGGAGGAGGGAGGAGGGGAGGGAGGAGGGAGGAGGGAGGAGGGAGGGAGGGAGGGAGGGCGGAAGGAAGGGAGGGAGGGAGGGAGGGAGGGAGGTTGATGATGATTGATGATGATGATGATGATGATGATGATGATGATGATGATGATGATGATGATGAGGAGGAGGAGGAGGAGGAGGAGGAGGAGGAGGAGAGGAGGAGGAGGAGGGGAGGAGGAGAGGAGGAGGAGGAGGAGGAGGAGGAGGAGGAGGAGGAGGAGGAGGAGGAGGAGGAGGAGGAGGAGGAGGAGGAGAGGAGGAGGAGGAGGAGGAGGAGGAGGAGGAGGAGGATGAGGGAGGGAGGGAGGGAGGGAGGGAGGGGGGAGGGAGGGAGGGAGGGAGGGAGGGAGGGAGGGAGGGAGAATGAGGAGGAGGAGGCGGAGGCGGAGGCGGAGGCGGAGGCGGAGGCGGAGGCGGAGGAGGAGGAGGAGGAGGAGGAGAAGGAGGAGGACGAGGAGGAGGAGGAAGAGGAGGAGGAGGAGGAGGAGGAGCAGGCTGAGGAGGAGGAGGAGCAGGAGGAGAAGGAGGAAGATGAGAAGGAGGAGGAATCAGAAGCAGAAGAAGAAAAAACATACGACACATACTACTACTACTCATAATAATAATACTAATACGAATAATAAGACGAATACTAAGAAGACGATTCAGACGAATAATAATAGTCATAATAGTAATAATAATAATAATAGTAATACTAATGAGAATAAGAGTCAGAAGAAGACGAATAAGAAGACGACGACGAATACTAATAATACTAAGACGAAGAATTCGAAGACGCATACTAATAGTTTTAAGAATCCGAATCGTAAGAATAATAACACGAATAGTAATAATAATAATAATAATACACAGGGGAAGAAGACTACTTATAAGAAGGATTATCATACGAATAATAAGAATAATACGAAACATAACACACATATCCATAATACGAGTAGCAATACGAATACGAATAATAATAAGAAAAGTAATACGAATAAGAAGACTAATACTATTGCTACTGGTAAAAACAATAATACAACGAATATTACTAAGCAGAATACCAGCAATAAGAACAATACTACTAATACGAAAACTAAGGCTCATACTCGTAATTATAATAATACGCATCATGATACTACTGCTAATAATAATAAGACGAAGAAGACTAACCATACTAATACTAATAACAAGAACAACACGAAGACTACCAAGAACAATAATGCGACGAATAAGAAGAATAAGCAGACTAACAATACGAATACTACGGACACGACTACTAATAATAACAAGAAGAATGCGACTAAGAAGAAACATAAGCAGAACACTAAGAGGGATACTAATACGACGAATAAGATGAAACATACTAATAATAATAATAAGAAGACGAATACAACACATACTACTAATACGAAGAAACATGATAATACTAACATTACTACTACGAATAAGAAACATAATCATACTGGTAAGACTAGTAGCTTGAATACTAAGAATAATGGCACTATTAATACTACCAATAAGAAGAAGACTAATTTTAATACTACAAATAAGAATAATAATACTGCGAATAATAGTGTTAACAATAATAAGAAGAAGACTACGACGAGGAATACTACTACTAATAAGGATAATGCTAAGCCGGATAATCATAATACTGATGGTAAGAATAATAATAATACTAAGAATATTAATAATAAGAATAATAAGAGGAGGATGAGGAGGAGGAGGAAGGAGGAGGATGAGGATGAGGATGAGGATGAGGACGAGGATGAGGAGGAGGGGGGAAGGCTTCTTAGAAACACCCCCTGCTTCTAAGAAGCCTTCCCCCGTCCCCCTACCCTCCTGTGCGCGCCGCAAACTTACCGCGCATCCGTATACTCTGGGCGCACTGTAGACCCCCCGCTCGAGCTGTGCCACTCGCGGACCCCCCTTCCGGCCCCGACCCTGCCAGGAGCCCACGCTTCCTGACAGGGAACACGGGCCCTCGAAGGGGAGAGAAGGGGGCGACGACTTTTTTCTCGTCGCATCTTGCCCGTGTGTTTTGCTCTCGCTCCAGATGCAGCTCTTGCTCCTGCTTGTCAGCTCTCCCTCTGGCCTCACCGCCCTCCCTGCCCCTCTTCGTGTGCATGATCATCCTGGCTTCGCGTGACTGGGTGCATAACCGAAGCAAGGCGCATAATGCGGTTCGTGAGGATGGCGCTTGAGCCTCGAGTCCCCGGAGTCGGTCCCCGTATCAGCGCGGGCTGGCTCTGTTTGCTTCTCGGTGCCCCCGCCCTGCCCCGCTCCTGCGCCTCCTGCACCCGCTCCTCCTCCTCCTCCTCCTCCTCCTCCTCCTCCTCCTCCTCCTCCTTCCTCCTCCCCCTCCTCCTCCTCCTCCTCCTCCTCCTTCTCCTCCTCCTCCTCCTCCTCCTCCTCCTCCTCCTCCTCCTCCTCCTCCTCCTCCTTATCTCCATTCCCCTTGTCGGCGGCGCGCCGAGGGGAGAAATGAGAGGAGTCAGGCCTGCTCAGAGGCGGGGCCTCTAAGCAGCCCTCTGGCCTTCTGAGAATCCCCCCCGTGGCTTCGGAGGAGGCTTAGAACGCTTCTCGGCTTCTGAGCCTTCTGAGAAGGCCCGCCCCCTCTGCCTTCCCCCTGGGCTCGCCGCCGATCCTCTTTCTCCTCGGCTTCCTGCCCGTCCTCGCCCCTCAGGCCCGCTACATGCTCAGCAGCGGCCGTGTGACCAGCAGGCGCCGCCAGCGGCTGGGGGTGCGAACGCCTCTCAGAGGCCTGGAGACGGTGGGGCCGTCAGGCGCCAGTGTTCACGATGGGGGTCCTTCTCTCCAAAGCAGTCGCACAGTAGCGTTTGGAGACCGACTCCCCTCCATCTCATCCTGCTCCTCCTCTTTCCGCCTCCACCGTGCTCCCTCCTCTCGGAAGGTGCCAGCTATACACCGACACCGATCCTGGCCAGGCCCAGTGAGGGCCGAGGGCCTGTGCATACGCCCTCCTGCCCAAGCCAGGAGGGCGTCCACGTCGATCCTGGACCCAGGGTGGGCCTGGCCAGGATCGGTAGATTTGTGCAGTTGGCGTCTTTCTACTCTCCTCCTCCTCCTCCTCCTCCTCCCCATCCTCCTCCTTCTCCTCCTCCTCCTTCTGCTCCTCCTCCTCCTCTCCTCCTCCTCCTCCTCCACCCTCCTCCCCCCTTCCTCCTTCCTTCCTCCTCCTCCTCCTCCCCCGCCCTCTCCCCCCGCCTCCTCATCCTCCTACTCGTCCTCCTCATTCCTACTACCTCCCCTCCTCCTCCTCCTCCTCCTCTCTCTCCTCCTCCCCCTCACTCCTCCTCCTCCTCCTCCTCCTCCTCTCCTCCTCCTCCTCCTCCCTCCTCCTCCTCCTCCTCCTCCCTCCTCCCTCCTCTTCTGCGCGCGCCGAAAACGACACGACGTCGGAGGCCTGAGCCCCCCTCGCGCGTGCCATCCCCCGCCGGTCCTCCCGCCTTCCCCGACCACCCGCCCCCACCCGCTGACGCGGCACTCGGGGGCGGAAAAGAGGGGGGTGATGACTAGGGGGGGTGGATATCATGGCGGGGGGCATGATACTTCCCCAGATTTCATGGCGCCTCTTCTTATTTCAATGCGTCCCTGGCCCCCCCGCTGGGCCGCGCGCATGCCGCCGGTCATGATTTGCACCCCCCCCTCTTGGACACCCCCCTCTTGGCCGCTCCCGAGGCACGGTCTCGGCAGAGCGTGCCGGTAAGCCTGGGTGCTTTCGGCACCGCCCTGGACAGGGGTTCCTCGGTTCCCAGACCCCCTCGAGTCATAAAAAAATCACGAGGGAAGGTGTCTCTTGATTTTCGGCCTCTATCGGCCCTCGTGACTGTCAAAAAACGACTCGGGAAGAAAAACCGGACCCGGGGAATGGATCCAGACCGCTGGGCGTCCACCTCATGACACAAATCATGACGTCGAGGGTCTGGGTGCGAGGTCCTCTAAGATCTTGGCGACTATTTTTTTTTGAGTCGGGCGTCTTCGCCCGGCTTGGGGCCCTGGGACCCTCACAGATCGATCCGCCTCGAGAGATGACGCAGTAAGATGGGGTCCAGGGTTCCTGTCGTGTTTTTTTCACGCTGCTCCAGCTTATTCGAGACGTCGGGTCTCAGGGTCCGCCCCTGCAACGCCTTCCACATCCTCGCTGTGCACGCGCTCAAGCACACGCGTTGACAGACTTCACGCTCTGAAAACGTGCTCCCCTTCCCCTCTGCGCGCTCCTCCTCTTTCCGTCGCATGCTGTGCCCAATTCGGCCCCGTTGCATCCCGCGGGTGCGCCCGAACTTGGAGGGCCAAGCCTACCTGCTTCTAGAAGGCCAACATCTGGGGCCGATGCCAAACACCGTTCTCATGTCCTGGCCAACAGCGTCTATGGAGACATTGGTGCCGCGACGTCCATCGACACTTTCAAGGTGGACATGTCTGAGGACACCGTGGCCGTTGCGTTCGGCGGGGTGCAAGGTCGGAGAAAGGGTAGATCCGTCTACGGTATGTTCCTGTTTGGAACAGGTCCCACATGGTACTCCAATCCCGAACGCGGTGGGGACTTTCGCTGCTGCGAATAAGAACATGGAAGCCTCGGCGCGCCTCCACTGCGCGCAGCGTCCCCCGTCCAATTGTGCGCCGCACGACGGGGCCCGTTTTGTTTCGGAACTCCAGGGCCGCCATGACACGCCTCGGCGGAACGAGAAGACATCCACACAGTGGGGAAAGACGGGGCGGAAGGGGCAGGATGTCAGCTCTGGCGCGAGTGCACCTATCAGCTTGGCTCCGCCTTCCTCTTTCTCGCACTTGCTCTTCCTCCTGCCTTTCCCCTCGGGTCGGACGATCGGGGGGGGGGGATTGGGCGATTTGGGGGGGGTACAGCATCTGCTGCAGGCAGCTGGTGTCGGTCTCGCCGCTGGGCGCCTTCCTCGATGCGCTGGTTGCTCACCCTGTCGCTCGACCCGGCCCTTGCATCGCACCGCGGGTCTCCATCGGGAGCCCTCGATGAAGCGGGCCCTTCGAGGGCCTTCGTCCCCGCCAAGGGTCCGATCGGGAACCTTGCCGACAACTGCACTGGGCCGATCTCGATCCGATCGTTCCGATCCGACGTCGGCTCCACCGGGCCTGGCCCGACTCGATTTCGATTTCCTGGCGAGCCGACGTGGCCCGACGCTCGCACGGCGCTGCCGGGAACGCTGGCGCGGCCGCTCCGATCCGACTCCGACCTCGTGCAGGGGCAGGCCGGGCCGACGCATGTTCCGTTCCGAGCCGATCTGGGATCCCGATCTGATTCCGGTTAGTAGCGTTGAAGGAAGACTGTCCTTTGCTCTGAGGGGTGCTGCACGGCTCGGACCCCGTTTAGGAAGCCCAGAGCTGCGCGCGTTGCAGGGCGCCACAAACCCGAGGGGACGGCGCGAAAGCAGTCGCGCACAGATCTCTCCGGGCGTCCGCGGGTGGCTTCTCCGCCAGCGCTGGGCACCTCCGCGGCGCACGGGCGCGGGGAGAGGGACCCAGGTACCGTTGAAGGAAAAAACTGTGCATCAAGAGTTGGGGGACCGCTTCGAATACACCCCCCCCGGCACCCCCCGGCCTTAATATTCAGCAGCTGGCTCCGTTCTTTGTCGTCGGAGCGTTGTGGATGCACAGTTTTTTCCTTCAGCCGTACTGCCCTCGCCTCGGCCCTTGTCGGCAGCCCTCCTCGGGCGAGCCCAGGACTGGGGTCAATCGCTCCAGAGCGTCCCAGAGCGCTCTCGGAGCGTTCAGCAGCGCTCCAGAAAGGGAATGGGCTCAGGGGAGTCTCGAGGTGTTCGGGCGTC
>CAUYUJ010014694.1:376621-383967 GCA_963575745.1 Prorocentrum cordatum
GCGCCAGGCGACAAGTGGTACAGCGTGCCCCCGGACGGGGCGGCCCCCAGCGGGGGAGCGTTGCGGCGGCAGCGGTGGGAGGAGGGGAAGGAGGAGGATGATAAGGGAGGGAGGAAAGGGAGGGAGTGAGAGAGGGAGGGAGTGATGGAGGGAGGGAGGAGGGAGGAGGGAGGGTGGGGGGAGGGAGGAGTGAGGGAGGGAGGGAGGGAGAGGGAGTGAAGGAGGAGGAGTAGTAGGAAGAGGAGGAGGAAGGGAGGAGGAGGAGAGGAGGGCGGATAGGGAGGGAGGGAGGGAGGGAGGGAGGGAGTATGGATGGCGGGGATGGAGGGAGGGGCGTGAAGGAGGGAGGGAGTGCGGGATGGAAGGAGGGGGGAGGGAGGAGAGAGGGATTGAAAGAGTGAGGAGGATGAGGAGGAGGAGAAGGAGGAGGAGGAGGAGGAAGAATGAGGATAAACCGAGGGAGGATGAGGAGGAGAGGGAGGAGTGACGAGGCGAGGCGTAGAGGAGCATTGGTAGGACAGGTAAGGAGGAGGAGGAGGAGGAGGAGGAGGAGGACGAGGAGGAGCGGGAGGAGGTGGAGCAGCGCTTCACCTGCCGCGACGCCTGCCATGCGTGCTTCGCAGGCCTCAGCTCGGCGAGGCCGACGAGGCCTGGCCGGAAAACGCAGATCCACCCAGCCCACTTGAAGGGGGCAGCAGGCGGAGGAGGACGCCGCAGAGCACCGCCGAGGACCAGGAAGGCGCCCCGCTGCGGCATGGATGAACCATCCCAGGTCACCCGCGCGGACGCGGAGGTGATCTCGCTGCGCGCGTCGAGGTCTGGGCCAGCGCGGCCGCCTTTTCTCTCCAGGACGGGAGGCGCGGGTGCGCGAGGGCGCGAAGATCACCGCGCGTCGTGCATCGCGGGCCGCGATGCGGGAAGCTTGGTGACCTGGGCATCAGTGGCATGCGCGCCGTCCTTCCAGGCTGTGCGTGTGCGACTCGTTCGCTCTCTTCACATAGAAAGCCTCATCACGCTCTTCAGCGGAACGCTGGCGGAGTCCTCCAGCCAGCGTGGCGTCGATGCAGAATTGCCTTTGCCCTGCGGCCGCCGATGGCCTCGGAGTCCCAGGCGAGCGCGGGCGGCGACCGACCGCGCGTGTGCCCGCCAGCAGCGCCCCCTGCATCACAGCGAGCGCCCGCGGACTCGACGCTGCCAGCGCTGCCGGCTCCCGAGGCCTCCGCGCGCCCCGCGGCCTTGCCGGGGCCAGACTCAAGCGAAGCGTCCCGGTCCGCCTATAGCCCCACCAAACAATGTTCTCAGAACCTTTTGTGGTTCCCACGACATGTTCTTAGAACATTTCTGGCTGGGACTGTCTTGTTTTGACACATCGGGTTTATGTTCTAAGAACATGGTTTTTGTTCTTAGAAGAACATTTTTGGGTTCTGAGAACATTTCGTGGTATGACTGTAGGAATGCCGGGACGGTCGGTCCCTGCTCAACAGACCCTTCCCCCCGCGAGTTTCGCCATGAATCTGTACGATCGGAATGGGTACGGCAGGGTCGCGTCGCTTCGAGCGGCGGCGACCCTGCCGCCGGCGTTCACCGTTGAACGCCGCTGGCGACACAAAATCGGTCGATGCTGAACGATCTGAGGTTTCGGAAACGGTCGATCGTTCGAGGTAGAACGATCCCCGCGGAGTCAGGAACCAACGCCCAAGTGGGCACGACACGAATCTGCCGTGCGAAGACCGACATCAGTTCCTGTCCATTCTGAGCAGGGTTCGCTGTCGGCGTTGCCATGGACGCTGGCCATTTGAGACACTCGGTTTTGGACAATATTTGTGGTTGGGCATCGTGGACGACCAGGGTGAAGGGAACGGGCCGTGTCCTGAGTAGGGGGCCACATGCGTACCCTACCCCTACCCCCCAACGATTTCTCAGGGGGAGGGTGGGGTTCACTTCGTTCGGGAGCTCCCGAGCGAAGTGAACCCCCCCCCTCCCCCTCCGAAGTGGAGGGGGGTAGGGGTACAGGGTTCGCATGTGGCCCCTGGCCGTCTCCCCGGGGCTCCCCGGGCCCTCGACGGTCGGGAGCCTCGAGACGGGGGTCAGTGCAAACGGGGGTCAGCCAGAGCGCCCCGACCTTGCAGGATCCTGCAGGGCCAGGGTCGCATTGACCCGGGTTTGGGTGCAGGATCCTGCCGGATCCTGCAGGATCCTTCGCATTGACCTGGGTTTGGGTGCAGGATTTTGCAGGATCTTGCAGGACTCTGCAAGGCCTGACTGACCCGGGTCTGGATTGACCCGGGTCAGCAGGTCCCCGAGACGGGCCCCGTGCCCGTCCGAGCCAGCTCGGGCTCCAGAGAGCGGGCTCCCAGGGGGAGGCCCCGAGGCCCAGGAGCCCGACCCCCGACGCCGTGCTCTCTTCGGGCCGCGACCCCCAGAGGCCCGGCCTTCATCTTGAGCAGGGGGATTCTCGACGAATAATAAAAAGTACCCCAAGAATGCCCCAAAAAGGCCAAAAAATATATTCAAAAGATAGTCCCCAGACCATTTTTTGGGACTATTTTTTGATTATTCTTAGGGTATCTTTTATTTTTCGTTGAAAATCCCCCTGTAGGGGGACAGGCCCGACTTAACTCGAGCCGTTTTTGACGGTTCCGCGGCCCAGTAAGAGCCCTTGTGGGCCGAAAATAGCGAAAAGCCTCCCGTCGCGGCTTGTCCATGACTCCAGGGGGTCTGGGGACCCGTTTCCCTCGGGATCCGCTTTGATTTTTTTATTCCCCGGCGATAGCGGGCGTTACCTGGGGGGGGGAAGGGGCCAGTGACGCCACGTTTCGCGCCGGTGCCGTCCGGGGATGTGTATAGGGATCGCCGAAGACATCTCGGAGGGCAGCAGGGAAAGAGTGGTGCGGCCAGGGGCCAGTAACGGCCGCTATTGCGAGCCATCCGTCGGGTGTTGCTAGAAGTGCCCCTGGCCCAAGGTGCCCCCAGGATCTTTTAGGAGACCCCCACGGCTTCCGGAGCACCCCTCACGAGGCCCAGGGGGCCTGGGGCTCCAAAGTGGAGCGAAAAGCTCTGGGGCACCTTGGGCCAGGGGTACCTTTAGCAGCTTTGGCAACATCCTGATAACATTAAGTCGGGCGTGTCCCCCTACAGGGGGATCTTCGACGAAAAATTAGAGATACCCCGAAAATAATCCAAAAATAGTCCAAACATAGTCTGGGGACTATTGTATTTTTTGACCTTTTTGGAGTATTTTTGGGGTATCTTTTATTTTTCGTCGAAAATCCCCCTGTAGGGGGACACGCCAGACATAAAATTAGGCTTGGGGTTCCTGCTTGGTTAAATATTGGTGTCTCGGGACCCTACTTTGCCCGTTCTCCCCGGAGACTCTTCGGGTTCCCTGGGTTCCTGGGGATCCCCGAGGTCCACGGGTTCCCCGGGTTCCCAGGGTTCCTCGGGTTCCTCAGGTACATTCCTCGGGTTTCCCAGGTTCTTGGTTCCCCTGGTTCGCTGGGTTCCCCGGGTTTCCAAGGTTCCTCGGGTTTCCTTGGGTTCCCAGGGTTCCCCTGGTTCTTCGGGTTCTCTGGGTCCCAAGCAATGCCAAACAATGCCAAGCAATGCCAAGCACTGTGCCCATGATGCAACAGGAATCTTTCCCCTAATTGGGGTCACGCTCGTATTTTTTTTGTTTTAACCCTGGGCGTTACCTCGCGGCTTCGGGTTCTCAAGGCCCTCGTGGATGATCGGCCCAGCTCGAAAAACGCCGCGCAAAGATGGGGTCTGGGGTTCTGGCCGTGAGTTCTTTGCGATGGTGCATTGTTTCGCGCCGTCGAACCTCAGAAGAGAGGGAGGCTTCGCCAGAGTGGCCTCTTGTGGAGGCCCAACGGGGGTGCCCCCAGGTCTGGGTGGCGCTTGGGTTTGCTCCCTCGCTGCCCCCTGGAGTCGCGGGCGAACTCTCGCCCCCCATCCCCGATCTCCCGGCAAAAAGCAGTCCGTTCAGAGCAGAGGGGCAGCTCGGGGATACAGCCCCAGGGGTCCATTCAGTCGCACCTCTCTCGGGGACGGGCGACCCACTTTTGCCATAGATCTCCAGGCGTGGTCAATTGGTTTAGGCCCGGTCGAAAAACCCACAACGTCGGAGATTTAGGATCGCCGCACCCTTGTTATCAAGCAGAGCAGCAACGGTCTCTCTTGCCCAAGATCACTCTTGCGTGCAACCAGGCGTCGCGCTGGAGGCAGCATTCAGATTCGGTCGAAGTAGGAGGAGCTTTGGTGTCAGAAGCTCCAGCCCTTCGTCTCCCAGAGTGTGAGCAACGCAAACAGGGATGCTGCTGCTGATGACGACGATGATGATGCCGATGATGATGCTGCTGATGATGATGGTGGTGGTGGTGATGAAAGTGATGATGCTTCTGCTGGTGATGATGGTTGTGATGAAGGTGATGATGTTGCTGGTTATCATGATTCAGCTGATGATGATGAGGGTGATAATGAATACACTGACGATGATGATGATGATGCTGATTCAGGTCGCAATACTGAATGATGCCGATGAAAATGCTGATGATGATGTTCATGTTGTTTATATTATGATGGTGACGACGATGATGATGGTTATGATGATGATGATGCGTATGATGATGAGGAGGAGGAGGAGGACGAGGAGGATGATGATACTGATGATGAGGATGATGATGCCGATGTTCATGA
Source organism: Prorocentrum cordatum (assembly GCA_963575745.1). Taxonomy (NCBI): domain Eukaryota; class Dinophyceae; order Prorocentrales; family Prorocentraceae; genus Prorocentrum; species Prorocentrum cordatum. Next base: position 381,317 of record CAUYUJ010014694.1, read on the forward strand.
TGCTGATGCTGTTGATGATGATGGATGGTGATGGCTGCTTGATGTTGTCGTTGAGGAGTCCGATGACGATTACGACGATGATGATCCTGCGTTTCTTTGTCGCATGTGATGCTGATTATGATTATGCTGATGCTGATTGTCATTGTGCTGCTGCTGCTGCTGCTGATGACGGCGATGATAATGACGATGACGATGACGATGACGATGACGATGCTGATGATGCTGATGACGATGATTATGATGAGGATTGTGATGACGATGATGCTGATGCTGATGCTGATGCTGATGATGATGAAGATGATGATAAAGATGCTGATGATGATGTTGATGATGGTGGTGACGATGCTGCTGCCGATGATGGTGGTGTTCGCTGATGATGATGATGATGATGATGATGATGAAGATGATGATAAAGATGCTGATGATGATGTTGATGCTGGTGACGATGATGATGCTTGTGGTGGTGATGAGGATCATGCTGATTATGACAGGGTCAATCATGATGATGATGAGGAGGAGGATGATTCTACTGATTGTGATGATGATGCGGATGATGATGATGATGATGATGATGATGATGATGATGATGAGGATGAGGATGAGGATGAGGATGAGGATGAGGATGAGGATGATGATGATGATTATGATGATGATGATGATGATGATGCTGATGTTGATGACGATGATGATGATGATGATGATGATGCTGATGATGATGATGATGATGATGATGATGATGATGATAATGCTGATTATGATTATGACTTTGATGATGATGCTGATGATGACGAGGATGATGACGCTGCTGCTGATGTTGTTATTGATGATGCCGGTGATTGTGATGATGCTGACGAGTTGATGGGAGAAGGAGGACGACGAGGACGAAGCGGTGGAAGATCAAGAGTAAGAAGAGGAGCAGGAGGAGGAGGAGGAGGAGGAAAAGCATTCGAAACTATCCATAACAGGTAAGCGAGTTTTGCCAAAATGCTATCTGGCGAGCGTGTGATGCGTGATACTGCGAGCAGTATTGGTGTCGTTGCCAGAAATATGACAACTAATCACGCTACTAACTTGACAACGGATAGTCTTGTGAGTGATCATATGCAAACTAATACTTTTTACTAGCACGAATCATATTAATCTGGGTGGTAATGAGGATAAGACACGAATATTGGCAGTCCAATCATGATAATAGCACTCTGGACAGTACAATTCTGGTACTGTCAAAGCACATGGTAGGGATGAGCAACTTTCCACAGTTACCCTTGCATCCTTCCCCTTCGGCCCATCCTCGGTCGATTTCGCTGGCCGCGTCCTGCTCGCAAAGTGTCAGAGGAGTGGGTGGAGGAGGACAAGATGGAGGAGGAGGAGGAGGAGGAGGAGGAGGAGGAGGAGGAGGAGGAGGAGGAGGAGGACAGGAGGAAGACCAGGAGGAGGAGGGAGGAGGTAGGATGAGAACAGCTGCCTCACCTCACCTGTCCCAAGACGATCCCCCCTGCGTGCTGGCCGGCGCCCGCGAGGAGTTCGTCGCCAGCAGGGGCGGCGCTTCCTCCGCGTCGCAGCGCCCTGAGGCGCCCCTCTGCTTGGATGTTCGTTTTGGGGACCTCCCTGGGGCCCACCAACCGGATCTGTTCGACCCTAGCTCGACTCTAGCTCGACTCTAGTTCGAGTCTACCTCGGCTGGAATTCGATACAAGTTCGACGTCAGAACTCAAGTCGACGAGCGTTCGGTGCAGCATCGGCGCACGAGTGGAGCGAGTGGCTCCAGGAAGGCCCCAGAGCGAGCGTCTCAGCTCTTCGATGCCCCTCGCCTTCAGCCAAGGCGGCGAAGCAGGGACCACACCCTGGGCTCAGGAGGGGCCCTGGCTCCCGAGCTGTCTCTCAGATCTGGGTCGGGGGACCAGTGCGTGGCCGAGGCTCGCCGCGACCAGAGAAGCCCCTTCGCTTCTTATTTGGAGGAGGGGGAGGAGGGAGGAGGAGGAGGAGGAGGAGGAGGAGAAGGAGGAGGAGCAGGAGGAGGAGGAGGAGCAGGAGGAGGAGGAGGATGAGGAGGAGGGGGCGGAGGAGTAGGAGGGTGGGAGGCGGACGGAAGATGAAGAGGAGATGAGGATTAATGTGGGGAGGGAGGAGGAGGAGGAGGAGGAGGAGGAGGAGGAGGAGGAGGCTGCTGCTGTTAGCAGGCTGACTGCAGGTCACCCGCGGGGACGCGAAGGTAGTCGCGCGTTGCGCGTCGCAGTCTGGGCTGGGAGCGGCGCGAGGGCGCGATAGCGCGAAGATAATCGCGCATCGCGGGGCGCGATGCTCGAAGTCAGGTAGTCCAGCTGTTTCTCGCTCTCCCGTTTCCCTCCTTTTTGTCTCACGCTCATATATATTTTTTTATATAGATACATGTATGTATACACATATATACACATTTGTGTGTATATACACACATATATATGTATATATATATATACACACACATACGTGCGTGTGTGTGTGTGTGCGTGTATCCATCGGAGTAGGTCGCCGCAGGGGGGGCCAGACCTCTGCCCCAGTGTGGCCTGGACCCGCCGCAGGAGGCCCTGAGGCCGCTGAAAAACGCCCTCCAGGGATCTGGAGGGCACCACAGCGCCAAAGGCACGCCGACAAGCCGCCCCAAGAGAGTTTCA
>CAUYUJ010014695.1:0-107500 GCA_963575745.1 Prorocentrum cordatum
TTTCTGAAAAGCCCTGCCACCTTCTGACAAGGCCTCCTCCTCCCTTCCCCCCCTTCGCTCGCCGCCGAGCATGGACCCCAGGTACTAAGGATCGCCCGCAGGATTGTCGAGTTGCCGGCATTTCAAGGATGGGGTCCTGAGGGAGGGGATCCCAATCCGAACCTTCACTGCTTGAGGCCACTCGTCCTCAGGGCCCCGTCCATCAGAGCCCCATCTTTGAACCGCCGAGATTGATCGGCGTGGTGGGCGCGGCGCACAGCTCTGGTCGCCGCGACTAGCGGGAATACGACGTGGGATTCGACCAGCGGCCGTCTGCGCAGTCCTCCGACATGATGGTTTACGGCGCTCGGGAGGGATAACGCGTGTTCACGACACGCGCGTCGTCTCTCAAGCTGTGCTGCGTGTTCCTCTTTCCCTGTTGTACAGGAGCCTTCCACTACCTTAGCAGTAACACGCTGAGGGGGTCGCCTCACCAGCGTGACAATGATTGGTATCCCAGCCCTGCTGTTCGTCACGGCTCCTTCCTGCTGGTGATCCCAGGGCCCGAGCGCGGCCCACGGATGTTGAGGTCATGGTACAGCGCGCAGGTGGCGCTTCTTGTCGCAACGCCTCAAGATCTGGATCCCGAGCCAAGATTCTTGGTCCGAAACGCTCAGCGCGTGCGCATGAGCCTGCTCCAAACCCTCCTCCTTGCCAGGTGCCCCCCCCCCCCGTTGGACCCAGGCAACGTCAGCGTGCACAGCTCCGAGACCGGCTGCTTCATCAAGAGACTGACGCCCCACAGGAAGGAGATCTCCGGCATGGTGTACTGCCCCGGGGACAGGAAGGAGATCTCCGGCATGGTGTACTGCCCCGGGGACGAGGGCCTAGAAGACCTGGATCCGTCGGGCAGGAGGAGGACTCGCCAGACGGAGGTGTTTCACAGTTTTTTGGCCCGTGGGTCCCTCGTCGGCCTCCGGGACGTCAAACAACAAGATAGAGAAATGGTTCTGGGGAAAGGTTCGAGACCTCCAGACACCCAGTATTGAAAGTACAAAACCATCCGATGTCTTGGGAGTGCACCGCTTCGTTGACAGAGAACGTCTCGATCTCCCTGCCCTTGTTTGTCGTTTGTCAAGCTGCAGGTCTCACACCACCGCCCCTCGCTGCCATCGTTTCGGCCCGGATCCATGCTGGGGCAGGCGGGCTCTTCGCCTTCCCCATGGGCCAACCTGTCTTTCCACGTATGCCCTGCTCCTGATCCTGCCCCTGGCGCAGGAGGTGAGCAGGAGGCGGGGCAGCGACCGCAGGAAGACACGGAGGAGATCTCCGGTCTCCCTGGCCAGGCGCTCCCAGTTCAGAAGGCCCTGACCTGTCGATCGGGGCTCGTCCAGGCGCCAGGCCTCGGCCACGCGCAGTGGGTGGTACGTAGGGGGATGTGGGAAGGCTTCTTGGAAGCACCCTTGCCTCTGTGAGAGCGCGGGCCCTGTCTGTAGATAGGGGCAGCGCCTTCTAAGAAAGAGGCAGGCTCCTTCCAAGAGGACTTCCCCCCTGCCCCAACCCCCTTGTGCGCGCCGCCACAGGCCACTGCTCCATCCACTCCGCTGATCGATCGGGGCCAGGGCAGTCGATCGCGCCCTGGACCAGCAGGATGCACTCGCCGGCGAGGCCATGATCAGGATCGTGCCTTGGATCAGCTTGGACCTCCCGAGGGGCGTGGCCACGGCAGCGTTTCGTGCATGGCGGTCTGTGCCGGAGGATCTCTCTTTTCCCGGGGGGCCTCGTGAGGACGCGAAGACGAGTGCGCACCACGCATCGCGGGGCACTCAGCGCGAAGGTATAGGTGACCTCGGGATCGGGGGGGTGGGCCAGTGGGCTAGCACTTCTAAGGACAAGAACCTTATCACAGGCGCAGCGGTTTGGGGGGGGATGGGCTCCGGGAAGGGGCAACGACAGGAATATTTGGGCGACAGAGCTGCTGAGTTTGCCGACACAACGTGAACACCGACGTCGCTGTTCTTCCTCGTCCACTCTTGCAGCTCCTGTTTTCTCCTGCTGCCCCTGCCACCCTTCTTCCTTCTCGCGTCCTCCTTCTCTCTCTCCCCATGCCCGCCCCCCCCCTTCCCCGCCCCCTCCGCGGGAGCACCTCCGTCCTGACTCGTACTTGACTCTTCTGCGTCTAGGCAGCCTCATATCGATAGGCCCTGATACGGCGGATGAGAAGGCCCCCCCCCCTCCCCGCAGAGTCGACCGCCGTGACCCAGGTACTGGCAGTGCTTCCCCTTGCACTCTCCTCACCCCGTCCCTGTCCCCCTTATCTCTCCATTCTCCTTCCCTTCACCCTGCTGCCCCCCCCCTCCCCCACCCCGCACGCACACTCTCACACACACACACACCTCACACAGACACAAACACACACACAGATACACACAGATACACAGACACACGGACACACACTGACACACACACACACAGACACACATACACACAAAGACACACGGACACACGGACACACACCTACACACAAAGCAACAACAACACACCAACAACACGCCAACGCAACAACACAACAACACACCAACACACCACCACAACACCAGACTAACACAAGAACACAGCATCACAACACCACACCACACACAACACACACACCACACACACAATACATAACACATAACAGCACACAACCACAACAACACAACAATACACAACACAACAACAACACAACAACACAACACCACAACACACACACAACACACACCCTACAGCACAGAACACACAACACACAACACAAATCACACGCCACACAACACACAATGCACAGCACACAACACAACGCACACACACCACAAAACACAGCACACACGCTCACACACCACACACCACACACCACATACCATAACATACAGCACATAGCACACGACACACAACACACAACACACACAGCACACCAAAAACACATACACATCTACATACATGCATACGTACATGTATACATCCACGCGTACATACATACACATACGCATACGCATACACATACACATACGCATACACATACACATACGCAACTACACACACTCACACTCCTCACACGCACACACGCGCGGACTCACTCACGCACACACGCACTCGCACACACACCAACACACACACACACACACACCCAAACCCACGCCGACACCGACACCCACACCCACACCCACACCCACACCCACACCTACACGCACACGCACACGCATCCGCACCCTCACACGCACACGCACACGAACACGACCACGCACACGCACACGCGCACACGCACACGCACGCACACGCGCCCGCGCACACGCACACGCACGCGCACACGCACACGTGCACGCGCACGCGCGCGCACGCGCACGCGCATGCGCACGCGCACGCACACGCACACGCACGCGCACACGCACACGCACACGCACACGCAGACGCACACCCACACGCACACGCACATGCACACGCGCATGCACACGAACACAAACACATACTACGCACGCAGGCACACGCAGACGCACACGCACACGCACACGCACACGCAGACGCACACGCACACGCACACGCACACGCACCCGCACACACTTTTTTTGCTTCGGCTGCTGGGCAGACGGTGACTGCTCCAGCGGGTTGGCAACAGGGGAAACGTGGTATGCAAACTAAGGCCGCCATGCACGGAAGAGGAGGGGGAGCCCCGGCGCGACAGGAAGAGAGGAAGCCGGGCCCATTCAGAGTCGCCGGCTGCGGCAGGAGAGCGCCGAGGGGGGAACCAGCGCCGGCACCGAGCTGCACAGAGCTGCACTTAGCTGAAGCTTGGGGGAACGCGGCCCAGGAGACTGGGCGGCAGATGGGGGAGCCACACAAGCGAACCAGAGACTCGACCCAGCGAGCCGCAAGGCAGCCGACGGGGCGCCGAGACCTAGGGGCATACAAGGCGCGGCTGACCAAGGGCGAGAGCGCCGGGACCAGGAAGGCCTACGAGGCGCGGTGCGGGGAGGCGGGCTGCGACGACCCGGCGGGGCGGACGCCAACCAGGGGTGGAAAGAAGCGGGAGGGACGCGCACACACAAACACACGCACACGCACACGCACACGCACACGCACATGCACAAGCACACGCACACGCACCCGCAAACGCACCCGCACACGCACCCGCACACGCACACGCACAGGACCACGACCACGCACACACGTACGCTCACGCGCACACACGCGCACACACGCGCACACACACAGACACACACACACACACACACACACACACACGCACGCACGCACGCACGCACGCACACACACTTGCCCGTCTCCCCTCCTCCTTCTCCGCCTCCTTCTCTTCATTGGGATCGACGCTTTGCCTCCTCGCCCTCTTTCTCCTCCGCCTCATCCTCCCACTTCGCGTTGTCCGTGCGGTTGATGTTAGACCCGTCGCGTCTGTATCTCCTTCTGCCCCCCTCCCTTTCACTCCTCCTCCTCTTCCTCCTCCTCCTCCTGCTCTTTCCCCTTCACCTTCTCCTCCTCCTTCCTCCCTTCCTCCCTCCCTTCCCCACTCCATCTACCCCGCCCCCGCTCCCTCTCGTCCCTCTCCTTTCGCCTCCCCCCCCCTCCTTTCCCCCCCCCTCTCCTCCCTTTGTTTCCTCATGCGCAAGTCCTCCCAGCCGCACCACCGTAGGCCGACTGGGCCTTCTCACTTGAGACCTGCAGCCTGGTACACCGAGGTTTTTTCAAGCTGCAGCAGTTGCACGGATGGAGGCCAGACCTGTTTCAAAATATGGTTCTCTTCCGCGAGCACCGCGCACATGAATCTGAAATGTTTGCAGTCGCCTCGAGCATGGAGGTCGGCTCGTTTTCAAAAGTGGTTCAGGCCTTTGCGCCGAGCACATGCGCCTAACAAAAACGCTTGCAGCAATTAGTTGGACTGAGGACGGCTCCTTTCAGACACGGGGTTCTCGCTTGACGTCCCCATCCTTGAAGGTTAGACGCTTGAACATCCGCGACAGCTGCAAGGGCGAAGTGCGGCTCCTTCCCAAAGTGGGGCACTCGCTGGAGGTTTCCACACAGTACATGTGCAGGCGTGTAGGCTTGTGGTTTTGGTGACTTGTAGCCGGACTCTCGCTAGACAGCTTGTGGTTCTCTTTGATCCAGCATGTTCGCATCATTAGCCCTCCGGCCGCTTGAGGCTCCGCCCGCCCGCGCCCTGTCTCCCCAATTAGGGCTACTCGCGCCCCGTTTAGCTCTTGACCGGAAGGGGCCCGCTCCCGACCCGCAGACCAAAAGGTTCGCATCAGTAGTTTTTTTTCAAGGCGGACCCTCTTCCGGATGACAGGACCACGGGGTGCTATCATTTGGGGTGGGCACTTCCTCTCATGAAGAAGAAGGCCCTCGGAGACTTCAAGGAACTCTCGACGGGAAGGTGTGTTGCAGCATCGTGACGCGTCCTGGGTGTCTTCTGGTTCCCTTCCTCTGTGAGAGGGAGGAGGCGAGGAGGCGAGAGAGGAGGATGAGGTTCAGCATGAGGGAAGCGGGTCCTGGAGAAATGATGTCCATGTTTTGTTGGGACGCTTACGGGTCCTGGGCCCGCGTCCATGGTCCCGGGGACCGTCATGGGGAAAGCCCCGGGGGGTCCAGGACCCGCTCCCCTCATGGCCCCTTCCTTCGTGGTGTGAGGTGGCGGAGGAGGAGGGAGGAGGCGGAACCCGGGGGCGCGCCAGAGTTCGGAGGCGAGGGGGGAGGGCAAGCTATAGGTGCGCTCGCGCCACGCCTGACATCAGATCGTGTTATTTAGTCAGCCCGCATAGCAAGGATGGTCAATTTTCCAGGGTTGCCCTTGCATCCTTCCCCGTCGGCCCATCCTTAGTGACTTTCGCTGGCAAGCCACGTACGAAAACACCGACATGGCCTTCCCAGGCCCTTGCATCCTTTCTGCGCATCCTTATCGTGCGGATTTACTGTAGGACCCGTTTTTCTCATTACGCCGCGTACGCCTTCTCCTTTCATGGCGTTGCGTGGCGGAGGAGGAGGGAGGAGGTGGAGCCTGGCAGGCTCCAAGGGTTCGGAGCGAGTGGGGGAGGGCAAGCTGGGTGCGCTCTCGCCACATCGGACATCTTACCGTGTCAGACCTCTCCCTCCCTGATTGTTCCTTCTATTCGCCATCGGGTATGATAACAGACCTGGCATACTCAAAAGGGCCCCATCGTGTTACGCGCAAACCGACACGGGGAGCTGTGTACATTGGTGGATGATGTGGCGGATGAGCGGGATAATGAGCAGAGGGAGGTGAGAAGGATGAGGAAGGAAGAGGACGAGCAGGAACTGCCGCAGCAGGAGCAGAAGAGCTGGAGGAGCAGGAGAGGGACAACGACGAGCAACCAATCGGATCCACAAATGTGGCCCGCGCGTAGGGTGAGAGCGCCATTCTTCATGACGGGGGCAACGCTTTGATCCTACATTGAGGCCAGCACTGCGGGTGGGACAACCACATACGAAAATCAGGCGAACCCAGGACAAGCGAACAACAATACGCGGAGGTGGTGCGCCACTCTGAAGGCGTCTTGGGGGGAAAGAGGAGAGTAGTATTCACATCGTGTCATTGTGGAGGGAGGAACATGTGGAGGCGGGGGCGGACGAGAGGGGGGCGGTAGAGGAAGGAAGGAAGAAAGGAAGTGGGGAGGGGGGGCGGCCGGGCGGGAGGGGGAGAAAGGGCGGGTGGACGGCCAGGGGACAGGGGGACGGGAGGGAGGGGGAGAGTCGGGCGGGTGGACGGGTGGACTGGGGAGGGAGACGTAAGCCGGTTGGTCATCGTGATGTGTAGGGGGGCGCCAGTTTGTAATGCAAGATGATTAATTCGCAAGTTGTGTTGGCTGCATTTTTTGATTGAGGTATTTGAGTGCGCAGGCCAGACATACGATATACGGTTCTCTTTCTCTCTCTCTCTCTCGCCCTCTGCATGTATACATGCACACATCCATCCATCCATCCATCCATCCATACATACATACATACATACATCCATACATACTTAGATACAGACGTACATACATGTGTGAACATTTATACATCTGTATACGCATATACACGCGGCCACCATTTATATTGATAAAAGAGAGAAAGAGAGAGAGAGAGAGCGAGAGAGAGAGAGAGAGAAAGAGAGAGAGACGCGAGAGTGAGGACGAGAGAGAGAGTGTGACGGATGGGGAGGAATAAAGAGACATCGAGAGAGAGATAGAGAGGGAGAGAGCGATGGAACGATATAGAGAGAGATAGAGGGACAGAGCGAGAGAGGGATGGACAGGGATAAGGGGAGAGAGAGAGAGAGAGGGAGGGAACACGACATACATACATACATACATACATACATAAATACATACATACATACATACATACATACATACATACATACATACATACATACATACATACATAAATACATATATTTTTATTTAACAATCAAGTACACATACACGTAGAGGCTTCTTGTGGCGGCAGCGTACGATCACAGTCGTTCTTGTTCCTCAGTCGCAGTCTCACCCCAGTTATCAGATCACCGTGCTTCTGTAATGCAGCACTCATGGATGCAACTGTCTGCTTCTGTGGGCGGAGTCTCCTGGGACCGTTCGATCATGGTCCATGACGAGTCGGAGCAGGCACCGAATGTGTGGCGACAGGCGAGCGCTTCCTCCATCATACCCCGAATAAGTGCGAATGTCTTGTGGCCGTGTCTTGTCCTGTTGCACATCGCTCATGCCGATGCCCTTTCCGCTGCTGCCCTCGGCACGCGACTGACCCGCCGTACTCTGGCTCGGGTTTGCGTTTGGATCCTCTCTTGGTCAGGGAATGTCGGTGGGGAGAGTGATGGTCAGGGGGGAGGCAGGGGAGAGTGAGGAGGTAGAGGAACAGGTAGAAGGAGACAGTGGGGTGACGGATATCGAGCGGCAAGATGATCAGTAGGACGTTTTGCTCATCATGCTGATGTTCCTCCTGCCCCCCCCTCCGCAAATAGAAGGTGCTAGATGGATTTTTGAATGACCTGAATTCTAGACGCTTCGCGTATCCCCACCAGCCCACCGGCCCATGGCCATCAGCCGCCCTCTATGACGGCTGACTGCGCGGTTGGGGACTGGGGACGGACGCAGACGCCTCCCCAGGCTCCACTCCCTTTGCTGTCTCCCGACAGCCACTTTGGTCGGCAGAGGGTAGTTGACTGGAATAGTCCTCCCACTGCGCACCACTCAGTTAACGGAGGTCCGTGTGCAGCCCACAGACCCCCCCTAGCACCGCGAAGCGGTAGTGTCGGGAATGCTAGAAAGGGCCATGAGGAGGCTAGTCAGCTCACTGATGCGGATTGCGCTGTCCACCCACCATGGGGACAGGCGCCTGTTCCGCCCAGCGCAGTGGCGGGTCTCCCCCCCATGAGACCGCCACTGTCGTGGGAAGTGGCACCCCTCTCCTCCTGCGTCAATTCATATGTGATTGTGGCTGTTGGCCGCGCCTCCCCTCCTCCTCCTCCTCTTCCTTCCCTCGCATGTGCACATTGCGGCTTTTGGCTGCATCCCCCTCTCTGCCCCGTGGGTCTCAGCGTATCGTGCCCGGTACCTGCGAGGCTGCAGTAGACCAGCCCTGGGGCCAGTGTGTCCTCGCTCATCTGATACGGTCCCGTCACTGGTTTCGGGTATGATGACGACACACCTGCCCCTTCCGGGCTGCAGTGTGGTCCGCGGAGTGGGTGCTCCGTTGGTGCTTTCTGTCGCCCGGCTCCCTCTGAGGTCAGATTCAGCCCTGAGTACACCCCAGCGCCTTCGAGCTAGCCGCGGCTGCAGCGTATCTCGGCGGTATTCGGCCGTTACCGCTTGGCGGCAGTACTGGCGCATGGGCCCTCGCGTCCTCGTCCATCGTTGCTTCCTGGCTGTGTCCATAGACGATGGCTGGCGCTCTGGCCCCACCATGGGCAACGGCGTGGATCGTGGAGTGGGGGTTCTGTTAAACCCCCACCCTTCTTCTGCCTCTGTCCCAGCCGGCCCCGCACACGGCGGTGGTACGGTCCTCGCGCTGAGTGGTTCAGCCTTCAACGCGTCGTCTCGGTTCTATCTGCATCTGGTATCCGCGAGTTGCAGTACACCGGCCCCGTGCCAGCGTGTTCTTGCTCATCGTTGCGACCCCGACCTGTCACTGGCATCGGTACGATGACGACACGCCGGCCCCCCCTCCCAGCAGTGGAGCGGTCCGCGGAGTGTGTGGGCGGTTCTGGTACCTGCAGTTCACCGACTCTTATTGTGGTCTTGTTGTGGCAGGTCCAGTCTTGGCTACACCCCTACGCCTTCGAGCTGGCTGCGGCTGCAGCGCACCCCCGCAGCCCTCGCCCGTTACCCGATGGCAGCAGTACTGACGCTTGGGCAGGCGTGTCCTATCATCGTGGCTTCAGACTCGTGAGTGGTTTCGGATTCGCTGGCTGGCCGGCCCCACCATGGGCAACGGTGTGGATCGTGGAGTGAGCACTCTGTAGGTTCCTGCCTCTTCTGCCCCTGTCTTAGCCGTCATCGGTACGGCTGTGGTACCCCGGTACTACCCGCCGGGATAGGTCGCCCGCGCGGACTGGCGCCGACAGGGCGACTCTCCGCTGCCGAATGAGGAGCATTTTGCTTATTGCACGTGCACTTGCATTCATTGCATGTTTTTACTGCAGGTGTGTTGCCTCTTGTAGTAATTAGCCTCGCCTGCTGGCCCAGTCGACGCCTTCCGCTCCGTGTCCGCCGCCTCGGAGCCGCGGACCAAAAGAGTATCCCCACCAGCCTCCCCACAGCCCCGCGGCTGCTTTGTGAGTGGGCCGGCCGGCTAGCGGCGCGTCTTGTAGCTAATTCGGCTTGCCCGTTGGCCCGGACACCCTGTTCGCCGCCTGCCTCTTCGCTTGCGGCCGCGACCAAGAAAGTACCCCCACCAACCCATCCAGAACGATGTCCAGGCGAGTTGAGAGGTGATCAGGGAAGTGCGGGAGCAAAGAGGGGGACGGCCGAATTGTGTGAAGGAGAGAGGGGGCGAAGGAGAAAATTTGATGGATGGATGAGGGAGTAGGGAGAAGAAGGATGAATAGGATGAATAGGATGATGAGGAGGAGGAGGAGGAGGAGGAGGAGGAGGAGGAGGAGGAGGAGGAGGAGGAGGAGGAGGAGGGGGAGGGGGAGGGGGAGGAGGAGGATGAGAAGGGATAGGAGAGGAGGGAGGAGGAGGAGGAGGAGGAGGAGGAGGAGAGCAAGCAAAAGGGCCAGAGGTCTCTTGGATGCTTCTCGGAGCCTCTTGGGGTATATCTTGGGCGTCTTGGGACGTCTTGGGGGTCTCTTGGCGGTCGTGGGGGGCTCTTCGGCGTCTTTGGTGCCTCGGGGGGGCCTCCTGGGGCCGCTTGGGATCATGTTGGGGGCCTCCTGGGGGCTTCTTGCGGGCCTCTTGGGGCCATCTTGGGGCCATCTTGGGACCTCTTGGGGCCTCCTGGGCGCTTCTTGGGGCCATCTTGGAGGAGATCGATCAAACAAGAAGGGAGCTTCAATTAGCGCCCCCCCCCCAAGAGGCCAAAATGGGGCCAAAACCATAGTAAAACCAATGCTTTTGGCTTCCTCGCCGAGGCCGTTTTGGACGCTCCGGCGCCTCGTGGAACCCTCCGTCCAGGCCCAGGGCAGGGGGTAGGGGGAGGGGTAAACCCCTCCCCGAAGGGGAAGAAGGAGGGGTGGAAGAGGAAACTCCCTAAACCACCTACGCCAAGAGGGCTGGTGGGATTTGTTGTTGCGTGGCCCTGTGGGTGTTTGAATGGACAGTTCGCATGGTCAGTGGAGGATGTTTGCAGGATGGCAGTGTGCTTCGTCAGACGTGCTTTGAAGGCGTATTGCAGGAGTCTTGCTGGCACCTTGAATCCGTCTTGACGGCGTCTTGATGGCGTCTTGGAAGCCTATTGGCCGCGTTTCGGATACGTCTTGGATGCGTCTGACGGGGACTCGCCGGCGAGCCCAGAGGGGGAAGCGAGAGTGGGCAGGTCTTCTCAGAAAGTGGCGTGGCTTCTCAGAAACCTTCAGGCCTTTTGAGAAACCGCCTATGGCTTCAGAGAATGCTTGCAACTTGCAGGGCTTCTCAGAGGGCGTGAGGGCTTCTGAGAAGCCCCGCCGCCCTCTGAGAAGGTCTACCCCCTCTCACTTCCCCCTTCTGAGCTCGCCGCCGAGAGACGGGACGCTACAGTCTCTGAGTTTTTTGGCGGGCGCTGCGCCGCGGCACCCATGCGCCCGCACGCCGCCACGCCTCCAGCTCCGCCTCGGAGACCGCCCCCCCCCCCCCCGCGGTGTTCGCGGCCCTTTGCATCCGCTGGCGGGGCAGCGGGGCAGCGGGCGCACGGTCTGCCTGCGAGCGACCGCGCGCGCTCGCGCGCGCGCCACACCGCGTCGAAGCAGCGCCGTGCCACGGCAGCCACCGGCGTGGCCGCCGAGGGCGGCGCGCGGGCTGCGGGCACCCAGGGGTGCGGCGGAGCAGGTGGTCCGCCTCGCCCTCTGAGCTCTGCCTCGGCCCACTCGGCGGAGTGCAGGCGCAAGCGAGGGGGGCTGGCCCTGGAAGAAGCGTCCCGCATCGGAGAAGAAGCCTTCCTGCCGGGGCGGTCCCCTCTAAGACTTGGCATCGCTCGGACGTGTGCGTTCTTCCTTTGGCGAGGACCATCGAGGAGCATCCTTGATCATGTGTCGAAAAAACCACGCACGAAACCGAAAAAAAAAATAGGGAATGGACGTCCGAGCGATGGCGAGAAGACGCACCCATGCCTTCTCGGACGGCTGCCCACCTCCAGGCGCCTTTTCCCATGGCGCGCCGCCGACCCACGTCAGGCACCGGCGTCCACCGCGGGGCGATCGCCCGAGTGCCCTGCGGTTGTCTTCGGGGAAGCCCTTGCGGGCAGCGGCCAGTGGCATGTGCCCCCGAAAAAGTTGTTCGTCATACCACCACTCCACCTTCCCCCTCGTTCGCCACACACGCGGAGGCGACTTCCATCCACGAGGGAGATGTCTCGTGCATGGCCTACAGCCAGCACCTGGGCCTGATCGCCACGGGGTCCTCGGAGCGAAATGGGTGGCTGCGGGCTTGCGGACGGAGGGATCGGCAGTTCCAGATTATGCATTCATTGCTGGCTCGGAATGAGGAAGCGGCGGAGGACATCGTTTCTTGATGAGCAGGGGTACTTGGCCGTTTCTTGACTCTCCGTGTATCCCTACCAGCCTATCCAGAACTGATTCCATGGCGATCTCTCTTGTGCAGATAAGTGTCAGACAGCACAGCGACACATAGAAAGGGCAGCTTCCAAACCGAAGCTCGGAGTTTGGAAATTAGAGTCATCCCGAGCATTGGCCAACCTGGGGACGTGTGGGAGCCTCCTGGAGGCTCCCTGGAGCATTTGAACCCCATCGGATGCCGAACCCACGAGAAGGCAGCAACCACTGAGACTCCCTACATTGTTTGACGATTGTGGCACACTTGTAGTTATTGAATCGCTTCGCTCATTCCGCCGGCTAATTTTCGCGCACTGGGAGGCAGTGCACAGGAAGCTCTTGGGAGTTCTCCGAGGCTTTCGGGGACGTCTTAACCTGGAGCCCTTTTGGGGCTCTTGGTGGCCTCTTGGCGGCCTCCTGACCGCCTGTTGGGAGCCTCTTGGGGCCTCTTCGAGACCTCTGGGGACCTCCTGGGGGCTGCTTATGGCCGAGGGCTCGACATGTTGTTTCGTGCTCCCCCTCTGAGGCCTCTCTTGGGGCGTTCTTGGGGCCTTCTTGGGCCGTCTTGGAGTCGTCTTGGGCGGTCCTGGAGCCCTCTTGGGCCGTCTTGGGGCTTTCTTGGGGCCCTCCTGGGCCCTCTTGGGGCGATCTTGGGGACCTCTTGTGCCGTTTCGAGGCGTCGGGAAGCCGAAAAAGGATAATCAATTCATTGTACCTCTTGGGGCCCTCTTGGGTGTGCGTTTGGAAGCCTCTTGGGGCGTCTGGGGGCAATCTTGGGCATCTTGGAGCGATCTTGTGGCATACGGGAGCCCTTTTGTTCTATCTTGGGTGCCTCTTTGTGGCCTCTTGGCCCTTCGCTTTCTGGAGGGCCTCGGGAGCGGCGCCCACCCGACCCGACCCGGCCGGGGATCTCTGGCCCGAACCGGCTGGGGACCGCCCGGCATATTTTTCGTCCGGGGGCCCCCAGGGGCCGCTCCGCGCGCGCGCGAAGTAGAAATACTGTACGCAGTTACCGGAAATACTGAACGCATTTACCCTAAATCTCAGGCGCACCGCGCTGCGATGCGCGGTACGCCTGCTGGCGCGCGAGTTATTATTTTGCGCGCGCCCAGCCCGCGCGCGGTTCCCATGTCGGTGAGATGGGCCATGCCGACGGCAAGCGTCTCTGAACCGATTCGGTGATTGCTTGACTGAGGGCGCGCGTTGAAGCCGGGCCACGATGTTGGCTCCCGCGTTTGCGCTTGTATTTCTGAGATTGCGGCGATGCAAACTTAGGTTGCGCTCTGTACTTGCTCCAAAAGTGCGGGTTCTTTGGACACTGCGCGGCGCACTGGGGAACGCTCACTTTTGCAGGGTATTTTGGTTTGTACCTTAGATCTTATCTCGAATCCTACTTTGGCCGTTTTCCCCATTTCCTCTCTGTCGCAGGCCGTGCCGGTCATAAATCTTAGCACGCCTCTTTCCCGCTGGGCCAGCGAATTCATGCTCGGGAAGCTCCTGGGCCACCTCGAGCCGTCCTGGGACCGTCTTGGGGCCACCTGTTAATGCTGGAGGCCACTGCAAAACGCCAGATTTTCCATCTTGCGCCATCTTGGAGAACACCTTTGGGCCGCCTGGGCCCTTCTTGAAGCCATCGCGGGCCAAGACGGGCCCTCCGACACCTCGCGCCCCTCCCCCCCGCCGGTCCAGACCCCCTGGGGAGGGGGGGGGCGGCGTCAAGCTTCGCACGAGCAAGCCGCAAGCTGTCTCGCTCACTCCCACCTCTCCCCCAACAGATAGCTCCCACCCGAGGCCCAGCAGAGACTCGGCGCAGGCAGCGGCCGTCACGCACTTGGCCGCCCGGTGCGCCAGGTGGCCCAGAGCACCCTGCGCTCCCGGTGCCCCCCCGTGCCACAGGCGCACGGTGTTCCAGGCGCGCTGCGACTGCCAGGTGCGCCGAGTGCGCGACGCGCGCCGAGCGCGACAGGTGCGCCCAGCGCGCGTGACCACGCTTCGGGCACGTTGCCGACCGCCCACGGGTGCGGGGCATTTGGCATCGCTCGGACGTGTGCATTTTCCTTCGGCGAGGACCATCGAGGAGCATCCTCGACCATTTGGCGGAGAAGCCACACAGGAAATGGACGTCCGAGCGATGGCGAGGGCACGCCCACGGGCTCGCGTATCCGCCAGATTGCGCCTCGGTGCCCGAACCGCGAGAGGGCATGGACCTCGGCATGCTCGTCGCTTGCGAGCCACGAGAGGACGACGAGGGGACGCCCACCGTGGCAAACCCCGGGGCCCGCAGGGCGTGGCCAGGCACGCGTGCGCATGCGCCGATCCCTGAGCTCAGGAGTCTCCCAGAGGGGGACGCCGCCCACGGCAGGGCACCTCCGACGGAGGAGGAGGAGGAGGAGGAGGAGGAGCAGGAGGAGGAGGAGGAGGACACGGAGGAGAGAGCACGCGGAGTCTCGCCTGAGGAGGAGGAGGAGGAGGAGGAGGATACCGCGCGGAATCTCGCCAGTAGGTGGTGATTTGTTCACAGCGTGGGCCCCGGAGGTCCTGACCTTCTCCCCCTTTGGACCGGCTCTGCCTGCCGCGCCGCTCTTGGACATTCACCTGGCCCTGGTTGGGGCCCACCCGGCCGCCGAAAATGGAGCAATCTCCCGTGGCTGTTTTTTTCGGAACATGATCAGGAGGGAAAGAAACGCACAGACACGATTAATCTTCGATTTCCCAGAAGGTATACGAAAATATGGGAAGTGGGGGGGAAGACAGAAACCCAGAAAATATAGGAAATATAGGGGGATCCTTTTATTTGTGTGTATGTATTTGTGTGCCCTGGGGCCCCTTCACAGGAGGAGGTCTCGGGGCCCCCCTGGCGGCGCCTCCGCTTCCGCCCCTGGGCGCGCTTCGCGCCCCGGAGTGTGGAGGCGAGCGCCGATCCCAGAAGGCAGCGCGCACCTGCGCAAGCTTTCAGTCGGGCCTGTCCCCCTACAGGGGGATTGTGACCCCCCATCGTGGCCCCCATCGTAATTGTGTAAAGCTGTTTTGAGTCTTCTTCCGCAAGGCTGGCTTCTCTCTCTCTCTCTCTCTCGTCTCGTCTCTTTCAGCATCTACACATATATATATATATATATAGATATATCGGAGGTTGGGGGTGAGATCGCAGTGGAACAGAGACCCCGAGAGCGCGAGAGGAATGAACCCGCCGTTGCTAGGGCGAAGTCAAGACAAATGATGCTCCCCCTCCCGCCCGTCCAGCGGTGGCCCGCGGTGTCCCGCGGTGTCCCGTGGTGTCCCGTGGTGTTTGCCGTTGCTTGGTCGAAGTCAAGACAGATGATTCTCCCCCTCCCGCCCGTCCGGCGATGGCCCGCGGTGTCCCGTGGTGTCCGTGGTGTCCCGTGGTGTCCGCCGTTGCTAGGGCGAAGGCAAGACAAATGATTCTCTCCCTCCAGCCCGTCCGTCCGTCCGTCCGTCCGGCGGTGGCTCGCGGTGTCCCGCGGTGTCCCGTGGTGTCCCGTGGTGGCCCGTCGTGTCCCGTGGTATCCCGTTGAGTGAGATCGATAGTGAGATCGATTGAGTCAGATGTTGGTTTCCCCCCCTCTCCCCCCCCACACAACCTCCTTATCACCCGAAGGGTGGTCGTACATATATTTATATATACATATATGTGTGTGTGAATGCGTATGTACAAGACTGCAGTGGCGCTTCGCGCCATGCACTTTTTTGGTGTCTGAAGTTTTCATGCTGGCGGAAGGGCAGGAATGCAAACTCAAAATTTAGCCATAATTCTTTGCTGCCCTTTTTCCGACATGGTTTATCTGATAGTATTTGATAATTCTCTCGAGTTTCCTCTTCCTCGTCCTCATGTTCACCCTGCCCTGCGACTCCTTCTCCATCATCAGCTCTTTTTGCGGAGGCTCCTCCTTGGAGAGACTCTTGAAGGCTTCGCGAAAGTTTCAAAGGGCTTCTTGGGGCTTTCTGGAAGTCTCCTGGGCGCCTTCGGGGAGCCTCTGGGGGCTTCTTCGGGCCACCCTGCTTCAACCGCGGTATCCCTGAAGGACCGAGTCACGATTTGGAATGCTTCGGGGGCATATTGGGGCCATCTTGGGCCGTCATGGTGCTCTCTTCAGGCCATCTTAGGTCGCTGTTGGGCCGTCTTGGGGCTCTTTTGGGCTGCCTGGAAGCCCGTTCGGATAGTTTTGGGGCGAAGTTCGGGCCTCCTGGGCGGCCTCGGACGCACGGAAGGCCGAAGCAAAGAGCATTCCCAAGATCTAACGACAACCCATGGGAAGTCAATGCATGCCCGTATCGTAAGCCTCTGGGGTGGCTTCTCTGGGTCGTCTTCGGGCGACTAGTGGGTGCCTGGGGCCTCTCGGGGCCCTCGGCCGCCCTCGTGACCGATTTAGGCCCCCTTGCCTAGGCCCAGCAGGGGCTTCCAGGAGCTCCGGAAAGACTGGGGGGCCTTCTTCAGGGGCGTCCAGGGGGCCCCTGGGGCCACGGATCCTGGGGGTCTGGGTGCAGGGGGGGTGTCCCCCACCGCTCTCGGGGCCTATAATTACCCCAGCAAAGCAACCTAACAGCGATGCGTAGAAGCATAGCTGGAAACATTGCCTGTGGTATTCATGTAAGAGCGCTGTTGTAGAATTCTGGTGTTCTCGCAGTCGCATTCGGATTCGCAGTGGCAGTCGCAGTGGCAACATCAGCGGCAGTCGCAGTGACACTGCCAGTAGTTGCAGTAGCAATAGCTACACTAGCAGCAGCGACAGCAGCAGCAGTAATAGTAACAGTAGTAGTAGCAGTAGAAGTAGTAGTGATGGTAGTAGTGGTAACAGTGAAGTAGTAGTTGTAGTGTGTGGAGTGAACGAGTAGGAGTGATGGGAGCAGTGGTAGTAGCAGTAGAAACACTGCTTTCGATAACGGTATCTCCAAATGAGATCTTTGTACAAATGCATTGAGGTCTAAACAAGACACTGCTATCAACGGATGTGATTCCAAACGAGACACTGCTATCAACGGGTTGAGCCTCAAACGACACACTTGCATCAATGAGTGTAGCTCCAAAACAGGCACTCCCATGAATGGATTTAGTGTGATGTCGTAGTAGTAGTAGTAGTAGTAGTAGTAGTAGTAGTAGTAGTAGTAGTAGTAGTAGTAGTAGTAGTAGTAGTAGTAGTATGGGCACGGACCCGTAAGACCTGAGTCTCCACCGGGGTGTTCGGCGAAGCCATTGGTGATGATGATGTGATGATTGAGGAGGATGATAGGATGATGACCGCGCTACTTGGATTTGTTCTGTCCGTCTTTCTCGGCCTCCAGCCAAATCTTGGAAGACCATCTCGGATGCCACTCTCGAGCATCAGCAGGTCCTGGTCGACCCTGTTCTGCGCCTCCTCAGCGAACCCTTCCCTGGGGTTTGGAATGCCCTCCGCCTCCGCGATGCGAGTCTTTGTTGCTCCGCTTGCTTGAAGGCCTGGAGCTCAGCGTCCTGCTCCTGGGAGAACTGGTTGGCCTTCCGTGCTTTCCGGACTTTCTCTGCCAGCTGCCGCTCTGCGAGGCTACGCCCGGCATGCTCCTTCGGTTGGCGGCCGAGGTCTCGCTCTTGCTGCATGAGCTCCTCGGTCTTGTCTCGTTTTTGCTGCATGAGCTCCTCGGTCTTCTGCTTCCGCTTGAGCTCCTCGGTCTCCGTCCGCTGATCAGCACAGCCCAGGGCCCGCAGTTCATGCAAAATGTCTTTGGGGATGCGGTCGCGATGGTCCGAGAAACGTTTGGCCAACTTGTTTTCGGCCCGTTCTTGTTCGGACGTTCCTTTATTTCGCTTCGGTATCCGGCCGGACTGCTTCACGTGCTCGACGAGCGTTTGCAGAGGACCGCTCAATGCAGCACGCTGAGGAGCAGCGCTGTTCCCTGCCGCAGGCTGAGGAGCACCGCTGTTCAATGCAGCAGGGTCAGGAGCACCGCCGCCAGACCGAGAACTATCAGCATGTCCTGGCATTAAGGTGCGCAGTAGGCGCTGCGCAGTTCCTTTGAAAGGAAATCTTCGAAAGCAGGGCTGTAGCCAAGAAGGCTACGGGGACGGTGATGATGATGAAGATGATGAAGTGGAAGGGCACGAAGTGGCGTACAGTTGGTTCCGGGCATTCAAAATGTAGCCTGGGAGTAGAGTTCTGGGAAGTGGAAGAGTACGAAGTGGCCTACAGTTGGCTCCGGGCATTCAAAATGTGGCCCTGGAGTTGTGTTCTGGGAAGTCCAAGAGCACGAAGTGGCCTACAGTTGGCTCCGGGCATCCAAAATGTGGCCCGGGAGTGGAGTTCTGGGAAGTCGAAGAGCACGAAGTGGCTTACAGTTGGCTCCGGGCATCCAAAATGTGGCCCGGGAATGGAGTTGTGGGAGAGCACGAAGTGGCCTACAGTTGGCTCCGGGCATTCAAAATGTGGCCCGGGAGTGGAGTTCTGGGAGGTCGAAGAGCACGAAGTGTGCGACTGTTTGCTTAAAACGAGGCCGGTCCTCGCTTGTCCGGCTCCCGCCCAGACCCCCCTGGGGAGTCATCAGATGTTCTCTTTTGACCCCAGTAGAAACCTATCAGTCTTCGCTGTTGGGTAAAAAAAAGGAACATTTATGTATGCATATGTATGTATGTATGTATGTATGTTTGTATGTATGTGTATATATACATATATATAGATGTATATGTGTATGCGTACAGCGTTTTTGTTCTCCTTCTACTCCTCCCTGTTCTCGCCGCCCGCTCCGAGGACTGCGTCATCGCGGTCCGGGACTACGCGCGGCTGCGAGGCCGCGGGGCGGGCCGGCAGTCGACGAGACACAGCCTGCACGCATCACAGCCTTTCGGAGGTCCGCGCGGAGTTTTTGGACCAGTGCTCGGCCCCCGTGGCGGCGCTGATGTCTTGGATCGGCGCAAGGCGATCACCGAATTGCGCACGCTGTGTTTTTCCAATCCTTGTGTTTTCCCAGGCTCAGGCTGTACTCCACAGCCTTAGACCCCCACGGGTCGGCGGATATCAAACATTGGGCCTCGAATTGGTATGCTGTTTCGTAGTTTGACAGGTTGGCCAGGCCGACGCGAAGCCGTCGCACATTCAAAGTTGCTTCCTCCGACAGAGAAACAGCAAATACCCGAAAGGGGGTCTTACAAGTATATGTGTATATATATATATAGGTATATACATATATCCCCCCCACACACCACTCCGCTTGTTGTCGTCCTCGCCCCTCCCTCTCCTCGTTCTCCTCCCCGTCCTCCTCCCCGTCCTCCTCATCCTCCTGCTTGTCTTCCTCCTCTTCATCTTTACACTTGTAACCTCGGATTGTGTCAACAAGTGCATGGTACCAATGCGACATTAGAAGGTGCCGCAGTGCCGTTGGCCACGGTGCCCAGGTTCTTTTGATTCGTTGGCCCAGCCAGTGCGGTCTGGACCCAGAAGGCCCTTTGCCACACGCCACATCGGGCCTCCGTGCCCTGCATGGTGGTGTTTCCAGGCAACTGGGCCCACTGACGGGGCGAAGGTGCCCCAGAGCCATATCATCTCAAGTCCTCCTTTTCCCTCTTCCGCGCTGGTCGCTGCCTCCATCCTCCTTGGCTTAAGTCGGGCCTGTCCCTCTACAGGAGGAACATCCAAAAATAGTCAAAAAATAGTTTGGACACGATTTGTGGACTATTTTTGTAAATTTTAGGTGGTATTTTTTCGAGTTCGCCCAATCTCCCCCTGTAGGGGGACACGCCCGACTTCATCATTGGCTCGCCCCTTCCCCGCGTTGCACGCGCGCCCTCTCGCCGCGAGGCCACGCCTACCTCCTGGGCCACAAGTGCCACGTCAACTGCCTGGCCTTCGTGGAGCCCTTCAGCCTCCTGGCATCGGCCGTCGGGGGGGCGCGCGCGGCAGGGCCGGCGGGGCCTGCGGGGCGCAGGGAGCGACGTGCCGGTCTGGGGTTTAAGTCGGGCCTGTCCTTCTACAGGGGGAATATCCAAAAATAGTAAAACAATTGTCTGGAGACTTTGAGTATTTTTTGGCCATTTTGGATTTTTTTTATATATATATATATATATATATATATATAAAAAAAAAAAAAACCGTCGAAAATCCCCTTGTAGGGGGACACGCCCGACTTAAGTCTGAGGAGAGAAGTTGCGCCTCCACCCGCACAGGGAGGCCTCGGGGCCCTGGCGGCTTCCCTGCCTGATCGTCTTGCGACCCTCGACTCCCTCGTACAGTCGGGGCGTTGACCTAAGGAGCCCTAAACAAGGAACGGGCCCCCGTTTTTCCATGAGTTAAGCTTTGATTCCCATCGACCTCCCCAACGAGAAGGGTTCCTTCTTCAGCGCCCCGACTGTAGCCGAATTCTCCCGAATTCTCCCCCCGCCCCCTTGTGGGGGTGGGCCACAGAGCGAGCTTCGGCTCTCGACCACCCACACTCGGCGCACCCCTCTCGGGATGGAGGGCAGGTGGTGGCCAGTGGTGCTCTTCTGCTCCCCTGCCGGCAGAAGGTTGCGTAGGATGCAGGAGGTGGTAGAAAGTCGCCGCCAAAGGTGGCGCTGGGTGTCGAGACAGCCCTGCGCCACCCTGGTCAGAGGCCCGCTACTGGCAAGCACCTCGTGACTATGGGACGACACCACAGGGCGCAATGCCAATAGGGCCATCACCTGGGGGGGGGTCGCCACCTCCTGGAGGGAACGCCGCACTTCTTCGAGGGAGTGGACCCCAAAACACACACTCTTTTGATTCGCGGGTCGAGAGCGCACCTCTTCCGGTCGAAGCTAGAGGAGGCGGAGGACGCGGAGGGGTAGGAGGAGCAGGAGGAACAGTTGGCCCTGTCTCTTGCACCTGGGGTCCTTGATCCAAGCTGCCGCCGTGAAACGAGCAAGCGCGGAACAGTCAGAGTATTCATCTCTGCCTAATGATGAAGAAGCAGGTCGGTTGCTCTGTCCAACTGTGCCCTCCCAGGTGGCCACGGTTACCGCCTAGTTGCAGAGCCTCCCAACAATAAGATGCTGAACTTTGTACTTGGAGGTCCGTAGCCATTGGCTCACGCAATTTCACAAGAAAGCTGTCGCAGCTTTCGACCAGCCAGTTTCTCCAGCAAATTCGCCAAGCCTTTGCATGATCTGGGCCGACGCAACATGAAGGCCGTTGTTTTCGTCGCGTGCCTTGGTGTCTTGGTGTCTGCAACCTCGGTTCTGAGCCCAGAGAGACCGATGCCGTCGTCCATGGATCGGAAAGGGTCGCGCAATTCTTTGATGAGAAAATCCGTCCCGATAAGTGCGGACGGACACGTCCAAGTGCAAGCGTCTGAGGCCACTGCGCTTCTACAAGCCGAAGGATCGCTGGTCCGTGGCAGAAAGATTGGGACGTCGATTCTACAGCGGGGCCGGCGTATCCAGTCAATTGCAATTTTTATGCAAGTATTCAATACGGCTCTATGGTCTGAGTTGCAGCCGTGCATACGGAACATCATTTCCGCCAAGGAGGGTCGCATGGTCTCCTTGTACATTGCATTGGCGGGGTCAAATCAGACAATCCAGGCCGACGCAGCACAGATGCAAGAGGAAGGTGGCCTTACCGAGAGTTATGTGAACATCGTGCAAAACATAGGTGCCGACATTGGCGCGTTTCTGCAACAGGTGCAACAACATTCAGCATCCGCGAGGAAGTCCGATGTGTTCTTCAAGCTGCATACCAAGAGTCTAGGCCCGTGGCGGAACTTGATGCTACAAGGTTTATGCGGGAGCCCTCGTCAGGTAACGCGTATCCTCGCTCTGTTCGAGAACGACGGAATTGGTATCGTGGGTCCCAAAGGGTTGACCTTTACAAGCGACAGGGTGCCTGCTGGCCGCACAGACACGACACCTATTTATGTGATAAACACTGATTATTGTTTCGGGTTGCCTGGTGCACCATTGGGATTAATCCCAGAGTACGAGGAAACATGGAAACGCATATACGCTGGGGAGAGAAGCCCTCCAACAGTTTGGACCCATTGTGCTGGAACATGGTTTTGGTCACGCTCTGGTCCGATTCTCTCAGATGAACATCTTCTGGCCGCAATTCCAAAGTTTCTGCAGGCTTGGGGGACTGGATACGCTGGTCATTATGAAGATTGTTTGACATTCGATTGTAGAAGCCTTTATGCTTTCGAGCGAGTGTTGCCAACGATTGCCAGGCATAACCGTTCTGTGGTCGAAGCCCAAGACCTCGCGAGCTAGTCATGTGTTTCTCACACGGTTTGCACTTGCTGCGGTGCCTATTCACTGCACGTTCTGCCCGTCCATGGATTGGTCGGCGCCCTCGCCACGAAGCTGGACGAGGCTGGCCCCCCGCAGGAGGTGGAAGGCAAAGCTCAGGAAGGAAAAAAACACAGACACAATGAATCGTCCACTCCCCAGGAAAATATGGGAAACTATGGGAAGTGGGGGGGGAAGACAAGAACCCAGAAACTATGAGAGAATATGGGATATATTATTATTTGTGTGTATTTATTTGTGTGTCCCAGGGCCCCTTCAAACAAAACGTCGGGATCCCAGCTCTGACTCGGATGCCCGAGAGGTGTCGGACAGCGAGCTCCCAGCTCCGTCCACAGCCCGGAGCTCCAACGTCTTGCAGCAAACCATATATTCCCAGGGCAGTGCTTGCACTCGGGGGCCCCTGCTTGGGTTCCCTACAGTGCCGTTTATAATACATGCTCCGCGTGCGAATCATGTATTAAAAATGAAGGCTATTAATATTCAAAACAACGATGAGTTCATGCATAAATTTATTCATATATTAATCATGCATGGGGAACTCTTATATTATTAAAATCCGCTGTATTAAGAAAAAACTGCCCTGTACGGAGTCGGAGGGGTTCGCCGAGGCTTCTCCTGGTGCCCTGTGGGTGGCCAGTCGTGGGCAGCTCCTGGGTGTCCGTTGCGCTGGGTGGGTCCACCAGGGTTTCGCCTCATGCCCAGTTGGTGGCCCGTGGGCGCCTCGTGGACGCCCTGCGCGCTGGGTTAAGCTGCCAGGGTTTCGCCTGGCGCCCGGTTGTGGGGACGGTCATGGGCGTGCGCTGAGTGGGTCCGCCAGGGTTTCGCCTAGTGCCTGGTTGGTGATCGCCCGTGGGCGCATAGTGGGCGCCCGTGCGCTGGGTGGGTCCGCCGAGATTCACCCGGCCCCTATTAGCCGAAAAGGTCGTTGACCGGAAAATAGGCGTGGCCGAAAAATTAACCGAAACCATAGTGCGACCGAAATTGTGACCGAACTTGGAAGTCATATGAAAATCATATGTAGTTTTCGAGTCAAATTTTGCGGTCACACTCGGGTGCATCAGAAAAGTTCGGGCGCTGGTTTCGGTCACACTCGGGCGCATTTTCGGGCACTCTTTCGGTCACTACTCCCCTGTGACAGAGACGAGGCGCCCCTTATGCTGACGGGCTCCGCCGAGGTTTTACCTGGTGACCGCCGCCAGACGCTCACGTGGGGTCCGCTGTTGATTGCACTACATAGCTTGCATCACATGCATCACATGACTTCGACCACATAGATTGCGCCACAGCTTGCACCACATATATTGCATCACATATATTGCACCATCGCCTGCACCTCATGGCTTTCATCACATCAACTGCACCAGACAGCCTTTACCACATATATCGCACCACGCAGCTTGCACCACATAGCTCGCACCACATACATTCTCGTTTCGAAAGAATCATCGAATCCACTTCCCTCTCGAGCCCAGACCACCCCCCTTTTGGATTGCAAATCCGCCTGCACGCGTTCATCTTTAAAGGTCATTTCTCAAGATTTCTGGGCACACACATGCCACAAGGTCCACACGCACTCGCACATTTCGAACTCATACCAAGCACATTCGTATTGCAAGCCTCTCAACTTACAAGCATGTTAGCCAGCGCGGGCCCCAAACAGGAAGTTATTGAACAACGGATGTGCAAGTGTGTGGTACAAGCTATGTGCTATGTGACATGGTATAAGCTATGTGCTGCAGTCCACGTGGTGCAAGCTAGAGGCGGCAACGAAGCGGCAAATGGCGGCAATGTGGCGAAACCTCGCCGAACCCACCCAGCGCATGAGGCGGCAACGAGGCGGCAACGGGCGGCAACGTGGCGAAACCTGGCCAGACCCACCCAGCGCACGAGGCGGCAACGAGGCGGCAACGTGTGGCAACGTTGCGAAACTTCGCTGGACCCACCCAGCTCGCGAGGCGGCAACGAGGCAGTAACGAGGCGGCAACGGGCGGCAACGTGGCGAAACCTCGCTGGACCCACCCGGCGCACGGGGTGGCAACGAGGCAGCAACGGGCGGCAACGTGGCGAAACCTCGCTGAACCAACCCGCACGAGGCGGCAATGAGGCGGCAACGGGCTGCAACATGTAATAATCCCACATGCAAGCGCTGCTCGGGGATCAACAGAACGCATGCTATGCTATTCCATCACTCATCTTGCAGATGTTCTGCCCGCTGAAGACACAGGGCAACCATTTGACTTTAGCAATCTCGTCCAGGACCCGCATTATCATGTCACCACGCGGTGCATCCACGTTGATATAGCATGCGCCCAGCACACGAATCCGTTTGACAAAAAATCCATGCGAGGCACATGCGCCTTGTCAAACTGTGCCAAAACAAGTGTCGGATGTGTCCAACACCATGAGTTGTCGAAACGTTTCAAGATCGAGCTCTTCAACAACATATTACAATCACCAACCGTTGTTTTAAGAACAAGCCTGCCATATTTCCTGTTTTTTTTCTGCGCGCGCACTGGTCTCATCACCCTCATCAGCGCCATCGCATCATCGCCGCGATCGTCATCGTCAATCGCTGCCATTGCCTTCCATCATCAGCACACCCACCTTAAATCACCAGCACATTAAAACCACCATCGTCATCGCTACCAGCATCGGCACCGTCCTTGGCCTCTTCGTCGTTGTCATTGTCGCCACCACTGTCGCTAGTACCATCACGGTTGCTGCCAGTGTCGACGTCATGATGTCACGACCGCCCATGTCACCGGCCCCATGAAGCAAGCGCCCACGCGATAGCGCGGCCTTTGAGACGCGTTGGGAAATTCCCATAGCGGCCGCACCAGTTGTGCCAAACCAGCTGGCCGATCTGCGCGGGAGCGTGCGCTCGCAAGTGCGGCCGTAGAGACGCGTTAGCAAGTTCCAGCAGGCAGCCGTAACCATGGCCGCATGGGTTTTGCCGAACAGTTTGCGGGCGGGAGGTTGGGACGTTTGCCGGGCAGGGGAGTTGACAGTTCATTGGTGATAGAATTTATTGTTCCACATAGATTGCGCCGCGCAACCTGCACCGCACAGTTTGCACCACGTAGATTGCGCCACACAGGATGCTCCAGATGACGTGCACATTCAGACTGCAGTCGCATACTGTTCGGGGTCCACCATGGCAAGCTCTTGTTTCACAGTTTACCACCTCGGGGGGTACGACTCGGGCCCTGGGTCGGTCAACAAAACAGCTCGGGAGGAAACTTTCGCCCCAGGGAAAAGGCGGGAAGCCGTGTTGATGAAATTGTGCCACCGGATGCTTGGATTTGTTTCACCCTCCTCTCGACCTCGTTGTCCTCCTACGTAGTCCGCGATTGCGCATATGCCCCAGTTCGCATGCGTCCGCGCTCCGACTACCAGCAAGCTTGGGTTGTAGGCGCAGGTCGGCGCATGCCTCCCGTCTTGTCGCGTCGTGGAAGCCACCCTGTCCTCGGAGGGCACGTCCCCAGAATACGGCACGGAGGCGCCGCGGATCGGAGGCGTCGAGGATGTGAGCGCGTGGGCCGCCTCGGGGGGGGGCTCGCCTTCTGCGCGCCCCCCCTTCGGTGGGAGGCGGCGGGTCCGCCGGCGGAAGCAGCGCGGCGGCGAGCGCAGGGCCTCGTCCCTGCTCGGCTCGGGGCAGGTGCGCGCGCGGGGGCGGGGCCCGGCCGCGCGTGCGGGCGAGGCGGCGGCGGGCTGCCCCTGCCGGGGGCCGAGGAGGAGAAGGAGGAGGAGGAGGAGGAGGAGGTGGAGGAGGAGGAGGAGGTGGAGGAGGAGGAGGAGGTGGAGGAGGAGAAAGAGGAGGAGGAGGAGGAGGAGGAGGAGGAGGAGGAGGAGAAAGAGGAGGAGAAAGAGGAGGAGGAGGCGGAGGAGGAGGAGGCCTCGTGGGGAGGCGGCGCGCCCGCCGGTGGCCGCGGGCCGTGCCGCGGGCGGCCCGTGCCCACGCCTGGCGCGGGCACGGGGGGGCGTCGTGGCGCGGCGGGCGTGGCCTGCAGGGGCCCACGGGGGTGGTGCCACAGCTGTCGGCCGTCCCGCGGTGGTCGCGCGGTCTGTCTCGTGGTTGTCCCGTGGCTGCGTCTTCCAGGAGACAGGCTGTGCGGGGGGAGCGGTCGTGCGTTACTCGGGGGTGGAAAAGAGGGGGGTGATGACTAGGGGGGGGTGGATATCATGGCGGGGGCCATGATATTTCCCCAGATTTCATGGCGCCTCTTCTTATCGTAGTGGCCTTCGGCCAGTGCCGCCGATCCGGGGCGCTCCGACTGATGTGATCCTTCTTCGCCCTCGTCCCTCCTCTCTTTTTCCCTCCCCTCCTCTCACTCAGCATTTATCGAAGACGCCTACGGCGAATCACCGCCGCCCCCTGCCTTTTTGGAAGCGCCTATGTGGCCGAACGTTGAGGCCAGACCTGCCAAGCTATCGGACCACGTGTTCCCCGAATCGGTTTGGAAAGCCTTCGGGGAACACGTGGGCATCTTGAAGGTCATCTTGGCCGTCTTGGAGGCCTCTTGGGCAAGCTTTGGGCGATCTTTGGGGCTTTTTGGGCCGTCTCGGGCCAGCTTCGAGCCAACTTCGGCCATCTTGGTGGGTTCCTGGCACGTCTGAAGCCGTCGGAAGCCGTTTGGGGGGCCTCTATGGGCCGACTTGGGGCCCGCTTGGAATGCTCCAGGGCCGTCTTGGAGGCCATCTTGGGCGTCTGGGAGGCCATCTTGGGCGTGTTGGAGGCCTCTTGGGCCCTCTTGGGGCCCTCTAGGGGCCATCTTGGAGGCCACTTGGGCCATCATGGGGCTCTCTTGGGGGCCTCTTGGGCGATCTTGGGGGCTTCTTGGGCCGTCTCGAGCCGTCGGAGAGCCGAAAAGGCGCAAATGCCAGAATCCTTCAAAAACCAAGGAAAATCAATGATTTTGGCCTCTTCGGACTCTCCTGGAGGACCTCTTGGAGGCCTCTTGGGCCGTCTGGGAGGCCTCTGGGGGGCCTCTTGGGCCGTCTTGGGCCGTCTTGGACTCTCTTGGGCCGTTTTGGAGGCCGTCTTGGACCATCTCGGGCGGACTTGGAGGCCATCTTGGGCCATCTTCGCGATTTTTTTAGGATGTCCCGAGCGAAACGGCCGTTTTTTGGAGGATTGTTTCCGGTCGTTGAGCACGTTTGGGGGCCTTCCGGGTGGCCGGCGGGTTCTTCCGGAGCCCACTGGGGAGTTCTTTTGGAAAAAGAACCAAAACCAAAACCTGAAACATCCAGCACGCCGTGCACCCCTGCAAGCAGGGGGCGGCGGATCTAGTGGCCGTCGGCCTATCCCGCCACCGTGCGTGGGTGGTGGGTCAGAGGCCTCATGGATGCTGGTTGGGATCTCGTGGTTGGCTGGGACTTCTGGGGGCCTCTTGGGCGCCTCTTGGGGCTTCTTGGGGGCCTCTTGGGCCTCTTGGGGCCACTAGAGGGCCTCTTGGGGGTCTCTTGGGAGCCTCTTGGGGCTTCTTGGGGGCCTCTTCTGCGCCCCTTGGGGCCTCTTGGAGGCCTCCTCGGAGCCTCTTGGTGCGGGAGGGGTGGTACTCGAGTTCGGAACCCCCTCGGAGGCCACGATCCTTGTGAGGGGTGTCAAAAAACGCATCCGCCGGAAACTCGCACCCCCCCCCCCCCACCCCCCCTTCCCCGGCAGAGCCACCCCGGCAACCCCCCCAGAGGCTGAGGCTCAGCCTCGAGGCTGTAGCTGAGACTCCTTGAAACTCACACGCCGGATCGGCGGATTTCATTACGTCCCTGGCCCCCCCGCTGGGCTGCGCACATGCCGCCGGTCATGATTTGCACCCCCCCTCTTGGATATCCCCCTCTTGGCCGCTCCCGAGTTACGATGCGCGTATCGTGTTGCTCGGGTTCGTGTAGCCCGCATGGCACGACGAGGGAGGGCAGGGGCAGGGATGCGGGTCATGATATGATCTGGCCAAGCATCAAAGTATTCCAGTTGGTCCCCGCACAGTATACGGACCATGCCCGTGTGGGACACCTGGTCGACATGAGAGCTGCCGCCCTGGCCCGTGAATCCTTGTTGTGATGAGGAATTTCGCACTTGCCAGTTCAACTCTCGCTTGCTTCTTGCACGCGCGCCACTACAGTCGGACTTGATTGGACAGGACGCGCTAGAGGACACAAGACCCTTCCAAGGGCCACGTTGCCGCAGAAATGCAAGAGGCATGGGTCGCAAGACACAGGACACGAGGGTACCCTTGATCTGGCAGGGTCGACCTACTAATCCGGGCCGCCTGTACCACGGGCACACATCACATACTGCCGTGCCCTCCCCCTCCCCCCGCTGCCTCCCTCTCCCCCCTGGCGTCGTGCACACGGAGGTGGCGCGAGGGGCGCGGCCTTGGCAAGAAGGCGGGGCATATTCCAGGACGGCAGGCAGGTGGCTTCTCGGGAGCCCTTCTGGCCTCGAGATGCCTTCTTGGAAACCTGCAGGCCTTCCTAAGAACTCCTTCTTTTAGAAGACGGCCCCCTGGCGCCACCCCGTTGCGCCGCCAACCCCCTCCCCGTCCCATCCTCCCCCCCCTCCCTGTCGTTGGATTGCCACTACTGGGACACATCGGCCCTGGCATGCGGGCACAGCCCGTGTTCGGCCGCTCAGTGTCGCTTCATCGGGCTTAATATTTGGCTGAGTCTGGCCCAACCTGGCTCAATATCACACTCATCGGGCCCAATGGCCCTTCACGGTTGCCACGAAGACCTCCCAGAAGGAGTTGCCTCCTGACCTTTCTCCTCTCCGTCCCCACCCCCATGCCCCCTCCTCCCCCGTCCCTTCCCCGAGCTGACGGTTGACATGTAGGAGGGGGGGCAGGCCGACGTGGGCGGCAACGTGGCGATTTGGGCCGTGCCCGAGCTCGGCACCAGCCAGAACACCTGCGTGACGCAGGCGTGTGTCCGAGGGAAGAAGCACGATGACCATGACCAAGATGTCGCGGGATTTTGCCGACGCTGGTCTAGGTCATGGTCCGTGCCGGGCGTCGCGGGTTCCCAGGGACCATCCACGAAGTGAACTTGACCAACATGGACGATGACCAAGATCGGCACCGACATTTTCGCGTTTAGTCTTGGTCATGGTCTTCATTTCCTTTCCCTCCATGGGTGTTGGTGGTCGCTGCGTGAGGGGAACAACGTCGCGAGCAGGGCCGCACTTACCACGACGACGACGCCGCCGACGTCGTCGACGACGGAGACGAGGCGCGCCTACGATGCGCACCCGACCCTCCCCTTCAAGGGTGTCTGTTTTTACCCCCCCCCCTCTCTTTTGCGCAGGAGGGGATGCCTGATCCCCACCCATCCGCACCCCTCATCCGCCCCCCTCGCGCCGCCAAAGCGGTGTGGGTGCGGGTGTTAGTCGTGGGTTGAAAGGGGTTGCTTGTAGGGTTTGGGTTAGGGTTACGTAGGGTGATAGGGCTTGGGTCTGTGATTAGGGAGTGTTCTTGTCAGTGTTTAAGCTGGTCAGGCTTAGGGTGTCAGGGTCAGCATGCTAGGGCTAGGTTCGGGTGGCATGGTTAGTTTGCAGGGCTATGGGTAGCGTTTATGATTCTGATCACGGGTTGGGTTGGGTTGGGTTGGATATATCAGGGTTAGGTTGGTTAGAGTTTATCACCGAGCGCGTTCTTCTACTCGCAAAGTGCTTCCTCGCAAACATCCGAAAACTACATGTCGGCTTTGATGTAGATTATCGTAGATCCCCCGCGGAGTATCCAGGCCATTTGCGAGTACCTAGTTACTTTGCGAGTAGTGGCACGTGCTCGTCTAGTTTAGGTTGCCTAGTATGTGTGCCCTGGTAAGGGTTTGTGCCCATATTTGGGTCAGAGTGGTACTCTTACTGCTCGGGTTAGTGCTTAGGGAGTATGGGCTTAGGGTTAGGTCTGGATAAGAGGGTAATGGGGGGGACCTTTTCCCCTCGGTGGTGCAAAGGAGAGGAGGGTGGGGAGGGGCAGGGCGACGGACCAGGGAACGGGGGAGATGGGGGGGGTCCAGCCGCAGACGATCTTGGCCTCATCGGCGTGCTCTGAAGGGACGTCCTCGTGGCCGCGATGGTCGGGGGGGAGGGCCAAAGCTGTACTCTTCCCGCGCGCGCATGGCGTGAACCTGTCGTCGTGTCTCGGACGGTGCTCGGCCAGGTGCTCACGCGCTTCGTCAACATGCAGACCCTCGAGAGCTCCGCCTCCGTGCAGTGCCTGTGCCCCGTGTACGAGGCCCCCGCGCGGGCCGAGGGCAGGGCGCGCAGGGGGGGGTCTCCGGCAGAAGGTTGCACGAGCCTGGGAATGGGGATGGCAGCCAGGGCGTTGCACGCCAGGGTCTTGCAGGGTCCAGCCCGAGGACGCGGAGAGTGGAGCGGCTGTGCTCCGACACGCGCCGGCCGCTTCCTCGGACGCGCCCGTGGGCGGCTTTGTTCGGAGGTTCCGGGGGATCCGGGGTCGAACAGGCAGGGGAAGAGCTGTCTCGGCGGGTTCCCTGAGTGTGGAAAAGCATTCCAATTGTCCCATGTCTTGTATCGGCGGGGAGGAGGTGGTCTTGGCCGGTCGGGATGCAGCGCTGCGTGCACAGAGGGGTGGTAGGACTAAGATGCTTCGGAGGATCTAGCACCGCAGAACGTGCATGCGGGCTCCGTCGGGCGTCGTCGGACTCCGCCGGGATCCGCCCCCCCTCCTGCTCCCTTCGCCCGTCTCCTCTCTGTGTCTATATTGCCCCTCTCCCCCAAGGTGATGCTTACAACGCTGGTGGCGTTGTTTGCTCTGTCCGTGTTCAAGATCTACGTGCTTTCCGTTTTGGGATTGTCGTTCGCGCCGGGTTCGGTTCGGTTCCGTGTTGTATTGCAGTGTTTGATGCTTTTGGTTTCCGTTGTTTTTTCCCGTCTCGGTTGGTTGGTCAAAATCGAAACCTTGAAAAGCGGGTCATAAGGGGTCCTTATCTGATGAGGACGGTGATGATTCTATAGGCTTACGCCACATCCGCCGACCCCTATGTAAAATATTGCGCTTCCGGGACTGCATTTCACGAGGCTTGTCCGGGTCATGACACGGCGCTCGACATCGTTCCTGTTGCTTCGTTGCTGTTATCGTACCTCTTGGTGCTCTTTTGTTGCCTTTTGGAGGCATATTGGCTTGTCTGCAGGCCGTATCCGGCCGCCTCGATGCATCTTTTGCCAAGTTTTGGGGGCTCTTGGGGGCTTCCTGGGGACTTCCCGGAGGCCTTCGAGGTTCTCTTGGGGGTCCCTCAGGGCCTCTTGGACTGTTCTTGGGGCAGGCTGGGGGCGTCTTGGGGCCGAAGGCACGAACAGGTGTCCTCTGGACTCCGTCTTGGAGCCGTCTGGGGGCCCTCTTGGGCTGTCTTGGGGGCTTCGTGGGCTGTTGTTGGACCATCTTCGACCCTTCTTGGGGACCCCTTTGGCCGTCTGGGGGCGATATTGAAGGTTTCTTTGCCCGTCTGGGACGTTGTGAAAACTAAATAAGCGAGCGTGCGAAGCATGCTTGTTCTGCTAAGGGAATGGGCCGATTTTTGTTTCTTGGGACCCTCTTGGGGGCCTTCTGGTGCGTCTTGGCAGCTTCGGAGGCCGCCTGGCAGCCATCGTGGGCGTCCAGGGGCGATATTTCGGCGAACTGTGGCCCCCTGGGACCGTCTGGGGAGCGTTTTGGTGCTTTCTTGGCCAGTTTTGGAACCCTCCGCTCCCCCGTGGCGCGTTCGGTCCGGGGTCGGGCTCGGCCCGGGGGAGGGGGTCAAATTGCCGGCTTGGGGTCCCTGGGGGGGGGGATTGTGGGGGGCCGGATGATGATGATGATGATGATGATGATGATGATGATGATGATGATGATGATGATGATGATGATGATGATGATGATGATGATGATGATGATGATGATGATGATGATGATGATGATGATGATGATGATGATGATGATGATGATGATGATGATGATGATGATGATGATGATGATGATGATGATGATGATGATGATGATGATGATGATGCTGCTGCTGCTGCTGCTGCTGCTGCTGCTGCTGCTGCTGCTGATGATGATGATGATGATGATGATGCTGCTGCTGCTGCTGCGCTGCTGCTGCTGCTGCTGCTGCTGCTGCTGCTGATGATGATGATGATGATGATGATGATGATGATGATGATGATGATGATGATGATGATGATGATGATGATGATGATGATGA
Source organism: Prorocentrum cordatum (assembly GCA_963575745.1). Classification (NCBI taxonomy): domain Eukaryota; class Dinophyceae; order Prorocentrales; family Prorocentraceae; genus Prorocentrum; species Prorocentrum cordatum. The sequence continues at coordinate 32,649 of CAUYUJ010014695.1, forward strand.
TGATGATGATGATGAGGAGGAGGAGGAGGAGGAGGAGGAGGAGGAGGAGAGGAGGAGGAGGAAAAGGAGGATGATTTGGTCTGGAGGCGTGTACTCCTGTCTCAGGTGACCTGTCGGAAAGATGTCCGACACTTCGGACAGCGTGTGCGTCACCCTGGATTTCGAGACCCTGTACAGGTGTCTGCACCGTGCAATTTGTCATGGCCGTCGGTACAATCCGGCTTGGTAGGGGGTCGGAATCTCAGGGGTGCTTCGCGGGGTCTCTTCGGCGAGCGCTCTGGAGGCGGGGGCAATGTCAGCTGGTGGGGGGATACTGCGTGGTCAGTGCGTTTTTTCGTGGCTGACTTTCGAAGCGTTCGCCGTGCAGGCATGGGGAAACACAAGCGAACACCCGCGCTCATAGACGGCAGGCGTCGGTCCAAAAACCGGACGAGTGGTTCTCGAATGGCACGCGGCGCATCCCGCCACCTTGCTTGGTTTGCAGGTCTGCTGCCACACGGATGGTTGCGATCTTGTGGAATGCGTCGCTGGGTCGTCTTGCAGGTGTCGTTGAGGCTTATTGGGGGACTTCGTGGGGGCTGCTTGGAGGCCTATGAGGTTTCCTTGGAAGTCCTTCAGGGCCTTTGTGGGTGATCTTGTAGCAGGCTGGGGGCGTCTTGGGGCCGAAGGCTCGAAAAGGTGTCCTTTTGGATTCCATCTTGGAGCCGTCTGGGGGCCCTCTTGGGCTGTCTTGGGGGCTTCGGGTTGTCGCCGGACCCTCTTCGACTCTTTTTGGGGGCCCCTTTTTTTGCCGTCTGGGGGCGATATTGAAGGTTTCTTGGCCCGTTGTGGACGTTGTGAACACCGAGTAGTCGAGCATGCGAAAAATGCGCGCTTTCTACGGGAGTGACCCGATTTCTGTTTCCCGGGACCTTCTTGGGGCGCATCTTGGGGGCCTTTTGGGGCGTCTTGGCAATTTGAAAGGCCGCCTGGAGGCCATCGTGGGCGTCCAGGGGCGATCTGTCGGCGAATCGTCGCCCCCTGGGACCGTCTGGGGACTGTTTTGGTGCCTTTTCGCAAGTTTTGGAGCCCTCCGCTCCCCCGTGGCGCGCTAGGCCAGGGGGGGGGTCGAATTGCCTGTTTGGGGTCCCTGGGGGGGGGAGTGTGGGGGGGGGGGATCTCACGCGCCTAGAGACCCACAATGGGTCGGCGGACATTTATGGCCAAGGCTAAACTGAAGCTCCACCGCTTTCCAGACCCTGTACTCGTTACCGAACGGTTCCTTATCCAATGCCCTCACCGTAAGCGCGCTGGGCTCTCTGCCGCGCTGATTTGAACGGTGGGGCCGCCGCTCCGTCGGGCCGCCGTCACGCGCGCTGACCGTCCGAGGAACCGCCAGGAGAGGGGAGGGGGCATGCGACTCCCGTGGCGGGGGCGGGGAGACACGCGGCGGCAGTGCGCCGCCACAGTGCGTGTGGCACGTGTGTTTTCTCGAATTCGGTTTTTCGGGCCGGCCCCCGCGGCCTTCACGCCCGCCCAGAGGCGCCCAGGAAAGCCTCGGCGCGGCTTCCAGGGGCCACCGAGCGTTCGCCAAGCCTTTTTGAGGCGTTTCTCGGAAGGCGCTTGGGGGGTGCGGGAGTTGGTTTGGGCGGTAGTGGCTTCGCAAGGCCCGCTCGAGACACACTTGAAGCTCCCAGGGGCGCCCAGGAGCTATGGCGAATCAGTGGTCAGTGCCCGCAGTAATCTTACAACTCCTCCAGCATTCACGTCGGCGTGAGCTTTGGTGCGTTCCCCTTCCGTGCTGAAGGCACGGTGGTGGATGAGGCGCTACCGCCAGGGTCTCGGCTTCGAGGGAGCGAGGACCTTGCGTTCAGAGGCCTTCGGAACGCCAGCAGCAGTACGACGAGGGCGGCTGTGCCAGCTTAGGCCAGCGGATGTCAGCACAACTACCCCCCTCGACAGAGAGGCCCACGCGAGCGATCACAAGATTTCGGGAGTCGGCCATATCGGACGGATTAGTATAGCATTCGAGAATTCTTGGCGGACCTGCAGGGCTCCTCGGCATTTGGGTGTTTCATTGCCGCCGAGTCGGCCAGAAAAAATCGAGCAATCGACGACCTATCGCTCGGTCAAAGACGGGCGTGGTCGGCGCACCCTGTCGCCGCGAGGAGGGCACCGAGCGGTCGAAACCAGGTGTGCGCAGCCGTGGGGAGGACACAGCTAGATCTCTGGCGCCCCCAGACCCCCGACGTGGTGTTTTTTTTTCGCAGCGTGGTTCTTCTGGAGGTCTGGACCTTTGACCCCGGACTAGTCTTTCGTCCTGAGTCGTCGTTTGACGCTGCCGGGTCACGGCAGTGGGCCCCCCGAGGCCGAGGATGGCCAGAAGCCTCTCGCCACGATCTCCTGCCGCGGCGAGAGGAGGTCTGGGCACCTCCAGTCTTCCAGCGGCCACCGCCGCGCCCCGTCAGGGCCCCTCTATCCTCGAGAGGCCCCCTTCCTCTCCTTCGCCCCTCTCCCTCTCCATGCTCACGGTGCTCACGAACCTCGCACGGGACAGGGTGCGTCCTGGGCTCCGGCGCACCCGCCGTGCTCTTCACCCAGGCCCCCAGAGAGCAGGACATAGACTCGCCAGGACATCGGCGAGTCGGGGAAACGACACCCTTTCCTGCAAAGTCAGGTTTGGTATTTCAGTGCAGGTTTTGGTTGCTGCTCTGTAGGATTCGGGTCTTTGTCTGGGTCTGGCCAGGCTGTGTCCTGCATGCTCTGAGGGCCCGTGCCCGGGTTTCTTCCGGAGGCGTTGCAGTGCAGTCTCTGTTTCGTGCCGCCGTCTGGAAACGATGGCTTCGAGGGGTGTTGGATGTCCTGGTCTACAGTCGGCGCCCTGAAGAAGGAACCCTTTTCGTTGGGGAGGGGCTCCGCGTTCCTTAAGTGTTTCACAGCTTGCCTCAGGCTTCCCTAATGTTTTCGACAGGAAATCGAAGGTTAACTTATTGAAAAAGGGGCCTCGTTCCTTATTTAAGGTTCCTTAGGTCAACGCCCCGACTGTAGCGTGTCCGGGTCTACGGGGCCCAGCTTCACGGAGCCGGCCTTCTGGACGCCTGTCGGCGCCTCGCCTCGCCTCACCTCGCCTGGCCGCGTGCGGCAGGCCCGCCATGGTCGCCCGCGCCGCCCAGGGGGCCTCTGGCCGCCGTGCCCTGCGCCCGCCCGTGCGCCCGCGGCCCGCGCCGCCGAGGCGGAGCCGCAGAAGCTCGCCCTGTATACCGGAGACGAGGACTCCGCGCGGAGGGCTGCTGGGGCGGGGGGGGGGGCTTCTGGGCCCAGGAGTCTTGGGGGTCTGGGCCGGGCAAGGGTGTATGACGACTAATTTAAGAAAATGGGAGAGAACGATCATAACATAGTTTTCTGTTATTTCTGCAGAATTTTCTGACCGGAGGAGAGCGATACAAAAAATGGGTTGTTCCAGCCCGCGGCCGGTTTTTTCTAATCGTCATCCCGGGCGCCGCCGCGTGAACACGACCCCCCGTCAGTTATTAATCGTCATCCTCCATTACGTGAGCTCCATTCCTCGGACGTTCTTCGATCGGGGCCGTGTCTCTGGCTCCACAGCTATCGCTTCCTTGCTTCTGCTGGGTGCTTCCTGTGGGGGATGCTTGGCACGGGCCAGTGTTGTTCTCAAATGCTAGGTTTTCCTTCGTTTGCCGTTCGCTGACTCTGACCCCCCGAAGTCTGACCCCCTATGAGCAGGCGAATGAGCGGGCCCGCTGCCGAGCTTGGTCGGGGTGAACGCGCGTCAGTCGAGGCCTCCCAACTGAGATCCAAGAAGATGGAGTCGGTGAATCGCGCCGCATCGCCGAGGCATCGAGCATGCAACTCGATGTGGAGCCCGACTTTCTCCACGTCGGCGCCGCCGATGCATCGCCGACGTCGCCGATGTATCGTCGAGACATCGGCGATGCATCGGCAATGCGGCGAGATGCTCCGACCCCATCTGCTCGGACCCCATTTGGGAGCCGCTAGTTATGGGGGGATAGGGGGGGGCCGCCTACGACCAGATTCGATGCGATTCGATTCGCTAGTTGGGGCCGCGATTCCGATGCGATTCGATGAGGTTCGGTTCAGACTTCATCGGCATCGGCGGGGGGCCAGCCAGGCGTGGCGATCGATTTCGGTCCGATTCGGGACGATGCGTCGGCGATCCGATCCGCTTCCGATCCGATTAGATCTCGCGATCCAGCTCAGGCTTGACAGGCACAGGGGGTGATGCATCGAACCCCAATCGCCCTTTGATCGCCGATGGGTGCCTGATAGCTCAACCCGCGCGGGAACGTGCGGCTTCTCTGTCTTGGACCTGTCGCCGATGTATCGGCGATGTCTCGCCGATTCCAGCTCGATGTTCCCCCTCCTTGCCAGTCCCTCCCTACAGTAGGCACACAAACAACATGAAAAAGAAACCGGCCTGCTCGCGGGTGCCCCAGGGGTACCTTACAAAGCACATAATCGACAAAAGCTGTGCCCCTGGATTTCTTACAGCAAGATTGCGAAGGCCGTGCCGCCATTGCTGCCGACCTTGAAGGGGGACGACGACGACGACGACGGCGACGACGACGAAGGCGATGATGACGACGACCCTGACGCTCTGGAGCCGAAAGCTTCTCCCAGGGAAAAGGTGCTCCCCCCCGCGGGGGGGGGGATCGCAACCCCCTTGACAGTGGAGCCCTTGGGCACCCTGCGAAGCCCAGAGTCGCTGGAGGCTGTGCCTCTGAAGGTTTTTCGTGGCACGGTGTCTCGTCGTTCCCCCTTCGCTTGTGGAGGACGATCCATGGAGAGGAAGCGCACCGCCAATTAATTCCCAGGTGTGTAAAGCATGTTTCAGGCATGTTATTTAAAACATGCATGTATGTTTGAAGCATGTTTAAACAATGTTTTACGCATTTTCAACACATTTTTAGGTCAGCGATCGGATGGTCAGGGTGTCCACTGTCGTGGCGTCCACAACCCTTCGCTCGTGCGGGCCCGCTGCCGAGGCTGGGGGCGCTCGGTGGCGCGGGGCGGGCAGGAGGGTCTCGTTGTTTTGGGGGGGGGTCCAGGGCTGCAGGCCGCTGGCCCTGCCAGGGGGCCCACGAACAATTAGGAATACCTTATCCGTAAGGGCTTCGCCCCCTGCCGCCGGCCCCCTCTCTCGGAGAATGGGCCATGGAAGAGCTAAGTCATGAGGCCTTGGCGCTGTCGTGAAGCAGTATCGAAACTTCATGCGAAGCCGAGTCGCAATCAGCAAAACCAACTGATCACAAGAGGGGTTACCACACCTGGCGATTGGTAAGACGTGTATGGTTTAAGGGCTTGGTTACCACACCTTGCGATGAAAGGGCCGAGGGAGTTCTCGCAGTTTGGGTTACCACGCCTTGCGATGGATGTGCGTGATGGGTTCGAATTTCAGAAATGTGGCAAATCCCCTGTGTTTTTGGACCCTGACCCCGCGGATCTGCGTGAGGGGTGGCACCGAATTTCAGAAATGTGGCAAATCCCATGTGTTTTTGGACCCTGACCCCGCGGATCTGCGTGAGGGGTGGCACCGAATTTCAGACATGTGGCAAATCCCATGTGTTTTTGGACCCTGACCCCGCGGATCTGCATAAGGGGTGGTACCGAATTTCAGAAATGTAGCAAATCCCATGTGGTTTTGGACCCTGACCGCGCGGATCTGCGTGAGGGGTGGCGCCGAATTCCAGAAATGTGGCAAATCCCTTGTGTTTTTGGACCCTGACCCCGCGGATCTGCATAAGGGGTGGCGCCGAATTCCAAAAAACATGTGGCAAATCCCATGTGTTTTTGGACCCTGACCCCGCGGATCTGTGTGAGGGGTGGCACCGAATTTCAGAAATGTGGCACATCCCATGTGTTTTTGGACCCTGACCCCGCGGATCTGCGTGAGGGGTGGTACCGAATTTCAGACATGCGGCAAATCCCTTGTGTTTTTGGACCCTGACCCCGCGGATCTGCGTGAGGGGTGGGACCGAATTTCAGAAATGTGTCAAATCCCTTGTGTTTTAGGACCCTGACCCCGCGGATCTGCGTAAGGGGTGGCACCGAATTCCAGAAATGTAGCAAATGCTTTGAATTTTTTGGACCCTGACCCCGCGGATCTGCGTGAGGGGTGGCACCGAAGTTCAGACATGTGGCAAATCCCATGTGTTTTTGGACCCTGACCCCGCGGATCTGCGTGAGGGGTGTCGATTTCGAGCCCCCCCAGCAATTCAGACAACGCGCCCAGGGGACGCTAAAAATCCAGTTTGGGCCTCCCCCCCCTCGCGCGGTCAATCAACTAGTTACAGTTACCAGCAAGAAGTCAACTAGTTACAGTAACCAGCAAGAAGCAGACCTGTAACACTGGAAACTACAAACTACAACTGGTACAGGAAACTGCGAATCACGCGCCTCGCAGCCTGGTGGCCCCACAAGGGGGCCGGCGGATATATATATATATATATATATATATATAGCCCCTGCTCTCCGTGCGGAGGTCGGTCGGCTGTTCAAAGCAGAGGCTCGTTGCACTGCTCAGATCTTTGCAATTCAGGCGGCCACGCGCCCGATCATTGCTGAGGATCGTCAGAAGTTTCTTGATTCTCTGGCGGCTAGCGCCTCGAGCGCCATTGATAAACACGATCCCCGGCAAGCTTTCGCAGTGCTGCGCGCCCTCGGCTCCCGGTCTCAGAAGCCCAGTCAGTGCTTGATCAAGCCTGACGGCGAGCTCACTTCGACCACCGATGAGGTCAAAGAGGTCTGGCAGCATCATGCCCAGACCATATTTCGTGGCGACGTTGTTGCCAAAGAGCAACTGCGCGAGCCACCTGCGCCGCAATTAGCTCACACCTCCACTTTGGACGTTGGGCCTGAAGCGACTCGGCGCGCTTACTTCTCCCTCGGTCGTAACAAGGGGGTGGGGTTTGACGGCATACCTGCTGAGCTTTTGCAGGCTGGTGCTTCTGCCTTGGCATGTAAATTTTCTGCCATCAACCAGCGGGTTCAGAACACTCGTCAATGGCCCGCTGCCTGGAGAGGCGGCCGATCCCAGGAGATTTTTAAGCGGAAGGGGAGCCCCCAAATCACTGACGATTACCGCAACATTTTGTTAGCGGACCACGCCAGTAAAGGATTGACGAGTATGCTCCAACGGTCTCTTGACCCAGCCTACGTTGCCCATCAGCCCGAGGCCCAGTATGGGGCCATCCCGAAGAGAGGCACTGACATGGCCTCCCATCTTCTTCATAGCCTCATTGATTATGCAGAGCTGGCCTGTCTTTCTATATGTGTACTGTACGTAGACCTCACGAAGGCTTTTGATAGAGTAATCCGTCAGCTCATGTATGGCTGGGGATCCCGTCCTGCTGCTGAGCACCGTCAGTACTTGCTGTCGCTAGGAGTGTCTGCATCCTCCGCAGATTGGATGATAACATACCTTGATCAGCACGGCCCCCTATTGCAGCAATGGGGTGTCGATGAAGTAGTGGCGGACATGATCCGCACCTTGCATGACGGCTCTTGGGTAGCCGTGTCTGATCTCCCCACTTGCGTCACAAGCCGCACAGGGGGCCGCCAGGGCTGCAAGCTTGGAGCGCATATTTTTAATGGGGTGTATGGGGTCGCTTTAACGCTGATTGCGGACAAGCTCCGCGCAGGGGGCGTCTCTCTTCGGTTACCCTGCCCCCAGGGCCCTTTCTGGGCATCCCCTGGGCCAGGCGATTCCCCGAGCACGTCTGTTTTAGATGCCGCCTTTATCGACGATGAGGCGCTAGCCATTGTAGCTTCAAGCCCGAAGCAGCTCGACCAGAAAATCGATCAGCTGTTGTCTGTTCTTTTTGAGGTCTTTGGCCAGTTGCATCTCCAGGTCAATGCCTCCCCCGGCAAAACGGAAGCACTCTTGATGTACAGGGGCCCCAAAGCCACTGCATGTCGCGAAGCCCGCCGGCAGGGTGATGGGACCCTCCGCATCTCTGTCCCAGGCCGCGACCTGTCTATTAGCGTCGTCAGTTCTTATAAGCACCTTGGCACTGGCTCCTCCTTACATCGTGCTGACATGTCTGATGCGAGAGCTAAAGCGGCCAAGACACTCACCGCATACGGGCCACTCTCGTGTAAAGTGTTCGCTTCCCATCTCATCCAGACTTGTCACAAGCTGTATTTCATGCAATGTTTGCTGCTCACTCGGCTGCTTTTTAACATTCATGTTCTGGTACCATCTCCTCGCCATTTGAAATGTTTGAACGCAGTCTACATGACAGTCCTCAGACGGATCTTCGGGGAACCCCGCTTTCGTGCCACCCTCCACTCGGACCGCGAGGTGCGGGAGGCGTTACATCAGCCTTCGATTGAGTGCATCATTGCAAGGCTTCGTCTCAAATACTGTGCCCGCCTCGTCCGTGCGAGGCCGCAGGCGCTGCTTGCCATCTTGCACGCCCGCCCCAAGGACAAACAACTTCGGTGGATCCACGCCCTTGAGACGGATGCCGGCTTTCTCCGGCCCCACCTTCCTCCTACTTTGCCTGGCATTGCTGACGATCCTCAGGCATGGGCCAACCTGATGCTCGATGAAGATGCCTGGAAGGCACTCGTCGATCGCATTTTCTTTACAGACTCCGTGTGCGATACGTCCCCTGCCCTGCGTCCCACGCCAGGAGTAGAGGCATATGTTTGCGAGTGCGGCGAAGCCTTCTATGTTGATCGGGAATTGCGTCGCGACGCCCAGCGGGCAGGCCGCAGCCATCATATTGCCACGGCTCCTGCTCGTCGGGCCGACGGACGAGTTATAGGCCGCGTCTCGTCGTGATTTTTCTTCTTGTGGTTAGCGCCGCATGTGTGCACACCTGTACAGTAAATTTGGTGGTATCTTGAGACTGTCATCCCTGTCTTAATAATATATATATATATATATATGCATACAATAAATAAATAAACAAGAAAGGCCGAGTCAAACAAACTACCCTTGACGACGTTTCTTTTTTTTGTTGGATACTCCTCTTGTAAAAAAACAATCATGAACAATCATGAGCACCTTTTTTATATTAGAAACAAGAGAGGCCTAGTCAAACAAACGTCCCCGGACTACGTTTCTACTATTTTTGGGTACTCCTCCTGTAGAAGGGGCAGATCTGAGCGGCTTCTGATATGCCGCCGCGGGCCCCCGAAAACGTGCCGGGAAGGTCTGCGTGTCTTCCGCCCCACCTGCTCCGGACGCCTGAGGCCCCGCCTTCTTGCGCCCTGTCTCCCTAATTAAAGCTGCGCGTAGCCCGCCTAGCTTTTAGCCTAGCGGAAGAGGTTCGCTCTCGCCCCGCCGACCCAAAACATGTTTTTTACGCCGTGTTGACGAACGCCCAGCGAGTGCCCTCCTCTGCGGGAGGATCTCGTGGTATTGCCAGGGTTCCGAGCTACGGTATCTTTCTGGGCTCAAACGGGGCTCCGGTCTTCGGGCCGTTCCTTGGGTGTGGGCTGGGGGGGCCTGCTCGAGGACAGTTCTCGCCTGCGTTGGCGTCGCGTGGTGTCCAACTCCCTCCTTCTCCTCGTCCTCTTTTCACCTCCCCCCTTTCCTAGTGATGAGGAGGGGAAGGATGCTGGGTCATGAGCATGAGGATGGTCAAGACGATGAGGACTTGATCCTCATTTCCCTCGCCTTGCTCCTCCTTCTCCTCCTCCTCTTGTAGTCGCTCCCTCTTCTCAGCACGTTTCTGTTCAATTCACTGATCGAGTGTGTTGTGCGCAGGGTCAAACAGAAGTGACTGGCTAAAGGCTGGGGCTTGAAGATGGGTCACACGGACCTCATGCAGTTCCCAAAGTTGCTCTTGTGTTTCGCGGGCGACATCCTCCTCATCGCGACTGCTCCGCAGCAGCTCACAGCTATGCTGAAGGATCTCAAGGACGCGGCCGCCCACGTTGACCTCGAGTTCCACTCGGGCAAGGCCAATATCGTGAACCACACGACCCAGAGCACGGGCAGGCCGATGCACACGAAAGGACGGCGCGCTGGCGGCCGACTCAGATCGCATTCGCCCACGTCTTGGCCTCATTCTTCTCCTCCTCCTTCGCTTCGTGCGACCGGTAACGAGGTCAGGAAAAAGGATCGCAGGATCCATGGGCTGATACTGTCCATGTTGCAACAAGGGATGCGGAACAACGCGTGTCCAGATTGGGCCCTCGTGGCTGGATCAAGGAAAGCCGCACGTCCGCAGTCAAATGTCTGCAGCGCATGAGTTCAGACGGGTGCCTTTTTGGCGGGCGCCGCGATCCAATTGGAACTGGGTGGTTGCACGCGCCGCCAAGGGACCGCGGAAACGCTGGTACAACGTCATCTTCAACTTCACGCCGTACGGGCGCTGAGGCGCCTCCGCCGCGCGCCGCGCTCCCCGTGGGCCGCCCCCCTTTGGGGTGAGTTTCGCGCCCTCTCTCTTCGTCTCTTTCTCTCTCCTTCTCTCTCTTCCTCCCTTCCCCTCGCTGAAACACTCCGACGCGATCCTTGAACGACGCGGATCCCGGAGAGCTCGACGTTTTCCGCGGGTGCCATTTTGTATCCTGAGTAGTTTTTTTTGTTCATGGCCATGGGGGGCATATTACTTGCCCCCGGGGGAGGGGGGCGTTCCCTCCTCCTTCGCTGTCATCCTTATCTTCCCCCCCACCTTGCCCCACCCATGCCGCCGCTCCTCCATCCGTCCTCCATCCACCCCCCCCGCCCCCCGCCGCGTTCCTCCAGCCTTCTTCGCGCCCCTTCCCCCATCCACCCCATTGTAGCCATTTTGGCTTACACTTTTGAGGTCTTCATTGAAACAAGTGGTGGGTACCGTTAATCCGCGGCTTGGATGAGCCTTTTTCAGTCGGTTCGCCGTGATTTGAGCCTTTCCCTGGTCCGCCCAAGTTTTTCCTGTTTGCGGATGGGCGGGAAAAAACATCAGCAGTATGTGGCGTGCCAGTCGTGTCGCTATCGGTGGAACTTCAGGAACAACGACTGGTGCTACGGGTGCTCGGTTCCGTTGGTGTTCCATCCCAGTCCTCACCGTCGGCTTCAGGAGAAAAGGATTCGCGGTCCGCCAGCGATTGCCAATCGAGTGGAGCTCGACAAGAAGGCCGCCCCGCCGCCGTGGTCAAAAACGATGGCGCCCAAGCTACCGCCGGCGTCGGGTTACCAACGGCAGCCGTGGATGCGTTCAACACGCTGGGCTGGCTCAGGGAGCGGAAGTGGGCAATCGTCCGAGTCAGTGCTGGTCGCCCTCAATATGGCGGAGCAGTTACTTGCGAAGCGCGGCAATTGCGAGGCCAACCTCCGTGAGGTTGAGCGACCTCTCTGCCGCAAGCGCCAGTTCGCCCGCCCTTGCTTGAAGAGGAAGTCGGCGCCAAAGGTGTGGCGCGCAAGCGCGCCCAAGCATGTTTGGAGACCTGCTCGCTTCGTGCGCTCGAGGCTAAGCAATGGCTTCGCAACGCGCGGTCTAAGGGATAATGCGCCCTGCGCTTGGCTGTCGAGGCCAGAAGGAATGGGGGCGGCCTGTGCTAAGTGGTTGTCTCACGTGCTGCAGGCGGTGGCGGGGGGTCACAATCTGCTGCTGCCCCAGTGCCGGAAAACAACATCTCGTCGCTTTTGGATGGCGAAGCGGAGCGCCTCGCAATCGTCGCAGGTCCTGTGCTTGACATCGGCGGGCTCGAACTCGACGGAGAAGAGTTGCAGGAGTCGGGGCGGCCCAAGAATGGCTTGGCTGCCAGTGCGCAGGCTGAAGTTACCACGGCATTGGGCCCCACAGCGAAGAACCTCGCCGCGCTTCGATGGGGATGCCCGCAAGTTTTCTGCACGCCTCCAGGCAGAGCGCAGGACAAGGGGCCGTTTGGGGAGGCGTCGCCTGCGGGGGTCTCCGAGGGCCCCGCGGGCTCTTGGGGCCCCAGGGTTGCTCAGGATGGCGTTGACATTCCTGTCCCCGGGGGCGCTGGCGGCTCTGGGGCTGACGCTGCTGCTTCGGCGAGCGGTCTCGAGGCTGCCGCTCGTTCCAAGGCCGAAGCTTTCTTGCAGGCCAACCAGTGAGCAGAGCGCGTTTAGCCAGGGCCCCCCCTGGCAATGGTGCAGTTTTTTCTTCCCTCAGGCGAGAGCCCCCCGCGTTGCCGAGCCCGTTGAATTTGGCAGGCGCAGGAGCGTCAACTTGCGGAGTTCTTGTTGATCGGCAGCTTGATGCATCGAGGGTGGGGATTTTAGCGATCGCGGTGCTGACAGTTCGCGTGGGCCCTGGTGCTTAATTGGGCGGGGGGGGGGGGGGGGCAAGGAATCGCGCGGCCCGCAGCTTCAGCCCGCGGCAGTCGTTTCACGCCCGACATTTTTTTAATTATATTTATTATTATTAGTAATATTCTTATTAGTATTATTATTATTAATATTTTTATTATTAGTATTAGTATTAGTATTATTATTATTATTATAATTATTCCCCACATCCAAAGTGGGGTTCTTGTTTTCTCTGGACACCCCGCGCAGGAACAGGAACACACACACGCACACCCACTCACACTCACTCGCACTCTCTCATCATCAACTTCATCAGCATCATCGATGATGTTCTCTCATATGCTTAGTCACTCACATACTCATCATCATCACTCGCACTCTCTCACACGCTCACGAACATCATCATCATCATCATCATCATCATCATCGGCATCGGCATCATCCTCATTCAAACATCATCATCGCCACCACTCATCTCACCACCACTCATCATCCTCATCCTCATCATCGTTGAGTAAATTGTGAGGAAGTCTCCGGCGGGAGCCCCCTCCCTATGGGGCCCGCAGATCATGTTGGTAATCCGAGCGGGTCATCGGGATCCTGTAACTGTCGTCACTTTTGAGCTCCCCAGGCCTGAAAATGGAGGAAGTCTCAGGCGAGAGCCTCGTCTGTGAGTGAATTGGGAGGAAGTCTCAGGCGGGAGCTCCCTCCCTATGGGGCCCGCAGATCATGTTGGTAATCCGAGCGGGCCATCGGGATCCTGTAACTGTCGTCACTTTTGGGCTCCTCAAGCCTGAATTTGGAGAAAGTCTGGGGCGGGAGCCTCGTCTGTGAGTGAATTGGGAGGAAGTCTCAGGCGGGAACTCCCTCCCTATGGGGCCCGCAGATCACGTTGGTAATCCGAGCGGGTCATCGGGATCCTGTAACTGTCGTCACTTTTGGGCTCCTCAAGCCTGAATTTGGAGGAAGTCTCAGGCGGGAGCCTCGTCTGTGAGTGAATTCTGAGGAAGGTTCAGGCGGGGGCCCCCTCCCTATGGGGCCCGCAGATCATGTTGGTAATCCGAGCGGGTCATCGGAACCTTGTAACTGTCGTCACTTTTGGGCTCGTCAAGCCTGAATTTGGAGGAAGTCTCAGGCGGGAGCTTCGTCTCTGAGTGAATTGTGAGGAAGTCTCAGGCGGGAGCTCCCTCCCTATGGGGCCCGCAGATCATGTTGGTAATCCGAGCGGGTCATCGGAACCCTGTAACTGTCGTCACTTTTGGGCTCCTCGAGCCTGAATATGGAGGAAGTCTCAGGCGGGAGCCTCGTCTGTGAGTGAACTGGGAGGAAGTCTCAGGCGGGAGATCGAGGCGCGGGCGCGGAGCTTGCTGATGTTCAGGCCCAGCGAAAGGGAGTTCACATGGCAGAGCTCGGGGGCGCACAGCGTGCGCCGCTCGGGGTTCACCCTGACGCACGCGTCCTACCTGACCTCCACGCTGTCGCAGGGCCAGACGCTGCGCAAGGGCGTCACCATCGACTGCGCGAGAGACGAGGACGCTGGCCGCACGGGCATGTCGGACGAGCAGTGGTGGCTGCACCTCTACGTCATGTTCTCCCGCGCCACGTGCATGCGGAACATGCTGATCCTGCGGCCGCCGCCGCGAGAGTTCCTGGAGTGCGGGCCGCCGGCGTCCCTGCGGAAGGCGCTCCTGGAGTTCGACAAGAGAGCGGTTTTGTCCAGGGCGGAGGCGAAGCAGCTCGCGGCAGAGCTGGGCTTCGTGCTGCCTTCCGCCTGAGCGCGGCTGCGCCTCGCTCGAAGCCCGCGGGGTTGTCCCAACGGCTTGGTCTTGCGCGCCAACGGCTCGCGGGGTTGTCCCGACAGCCTGGCCCGCGGGGTTGTCCCAACGGCTGCGCGACGTGACCAGTAGAGAACGCGCCTGTGCTGGCCGTGGCGGCGACGGCGCCGAGGAACATCGACATGCGCGCTCATGCAACAGGAAGGGGAGGAGGTGGCGGGGCGCGGAACAAACAGGGGGGCGAGGATGGGGACAACGTAAGGAGTGGAAGGGGGGCCCGCGCCAAGGCGAGAGGAAATATACGCAGAAGAGACAGCCAGGACGCCTCACCAACCACGAAGACGACGGTGATGGCTTTTTCCAGATTCGCCCAGAGGATTCTTATGTGGGGTTCTTCCGTCGGAGTAATTATAATAATAATAATTATTATTATTCCCAACCCTCCTCGGTTGGGTATTCGTTTTGAATAGAGCAGCGTGGTCGCGTCCCTTCTCCTCCCGCCTCTTCCTGTCTTGCCCGCGGGGGGCTGCGATCTGTGAAACTGTCGCAATTTTCGATGCCTGCTGGGGGGCCCAGCACAGTGAGGGCCACGGGCGGACCCAAATTAGACCTCGCCATCCCTGGGGGGCTGCGATCTGTGAAACTGTCGCCATTTTCGAGCCCTGTTGGGGGGCCAGCACAGTGAGGGCCACGGGCGGACCCAAATTAGACTTCGCCATTCCTGGGGAGCTGCGATCTGTGAAACTGTCGCCACTTTCGAGGCCTGCTGGGGGGGCCCAGCACAGTGAGGGCCACGGGCGGACCCAAATTAGACCTCGCCATCCCTGGGGGGCTGCGATTTGTGAAACTGTCACCACTTTCGAGGCCTGCTGGGGGGCCCAGCACAGTGAGGGCCACGGGCGGACCCAAATTAGACCTCGCCATCCCTGAGGGGGGTTGCGATCTGTGAAACTGTCGCCACTTTCGAGGCATGCTGGGGGGCCCAGCACAGTGAGGGCCACGGGCGGACCCAAATTAGACCTCGCCATCCCTGGGGGGCTGCGATCTGTGAAACTGTCGCCATTTTCGAGCCCTGCTGGGGGGCCCAGCACAGTGACGTCCACGGGCGGATCCAAATTAGACCTCGCCATCCCTGGGGGGCTGCGATCTGTGAAACTGTCGCCACTTCGAGGCCTGCTGGGGGGCCCAGCACAGTGAGGGCCACGGGCGGACCCAAATTAGACCTCGCCATCCCTGGGGGGCTGCGATCTGTGAAACTGTCGCCACTTTCGAGGTCTGCTGGGGGGCCCAGCACAGTGAGGGCCACGGGCAGATTCAAATTAGACCTCGCCATCCCTGGGGGGCTGCGATCTGTGAAACTGTCGCCACTTTCGAGGCCTGCTGGGGGGCCCAGCACAGTGAGGGCCACAGGCAGATTCAAATTAGACTTCGCCATTCCTGGGGGGCTGCGATCTGTGAAACTGTCGCCACTTTCGAGGCCTGCTGGGGGGCCCAGCACAGTGAGGGCCACGGGCAGATTCAAGTTAGATCTCGCCATCGCTGGGGGGGGCTGCGATCTGTGAAACTGTCGCCACTTTCGAGGCCTGCTTGGCGGGCCCAGCACAGTGACGCCACGCGCGGACCCAAATTAGACCTCGCCATCCCTGGGGGGCTGCGATCTGAGATCTCCGCTTTCGAAGTGGCTAGGGTTGCTCAGGGATTGCAACTAATCAGCTTTATCTAGTCCTTGTCCTGAAGCCAGTTTCCTGCGAGTCTCCCGAATTCCGTCTGCAGACATATGTAACCCTTGCTCCGTCATCGCCCCCCTTATAAAGTGTCCTAAACTATTTGCGCCCCGCGTTTGCGCAGGGGTTGGGTACGTCGCCAGGGTAATTATTATTTCTCTGTCGCACGCCGAGGGGTCTCACTTCGGCGATGGGCGCCCTCGTTTGTGGGGGAAAATCCTTCGTCAGGACTTTGATCCAGGGCCCGGCTTTTCTGGGGGCGCCGGGGTCAAGCGTGGGCAAGTTGCAGGAGGCAGTCTCCGCGAGTCCCGCCATCTCGTTAGAATGTGCCAGGACTCCCGCCTGGCTGGCTGAGTTTCGGTTCAACAGGCAATGTCCCCTGGCGATCGGAGGAGGGTGCAGCTTGGCGTTGGGTACGCTCGCCTGTTGGGGGGGTGCTTCGGCCGGGTTTTTTGATCCAGGGCATTTTTTTTGTTCGGGGGCGCCGGTGTCGAGCGCGGGCAAGTTTCGGCAGGCAGTCTTGGCGGGCCGAGCCTTCCCGTCGGGCTGCGCGAAAAATCCCGCCCAGCGTCTGCTGAGCCATTCCAGGGTGCTCCTGCCGGGAGAGCGCACCTTTGTTTGCGAGGCGCGTCTTGCGTCGCAGGTTATCTCTTTGCCGCGGTTTCGCTGGCCGTCGGCGCCAGTGGCAGTTGCCCAGGCATTGGCGGCTTGGTCCAGTCCCGCGCTGCTTCGAGGGAGCGCTGCGCCCCCCGCGTGAGCGGCTATTCCCAGCCCCCCCCCGCGTTGGAGCGGGCGAGAAGCTATGCGTGGCCAAGCGCGAGCCTCGTCCGAGAGGGCGGCCGACGCATCCGCACCAGTTGGACCCCGCGGCCCTGGTGCCCCCGCGGCCATTTCCTGCGCAGCCGCGGGTGAGTCGACTGAGGATGGGGCCCCTCTTCGGGGGGTGGTCGAAGCCTCCGACCTCGGCCCCAACGGACCTTCCCCGCGGGTGGTGGTCGACGCTTCCGCGGCATCCCGATCGCGCGGAGCCCCTGTCGGGCGAGTGGTGGTGGTTTTTGTGGCGGGTGGTGGTGATGGTAAGTTGTGGTGGTGGTGGTTGGTGGTGTGGTGGTGGCTTGTGGTGGTGGTTTGTGGTGGTGGTTTGTGTTGGTGGTGGTGGTGGTGGGTTGTGGTGGTGGCGGTGGTTTGTGGACGTGGTGGTGGTGGTGGTGGCGGTGGCGGTGGTGGCGGTGTGGTGGTTTGTGGTGGTGGCGGTGGGTTGTGCTGCTGGTAGTGGTGGTGTTTGTGGCGGTGGTGGTGGTGGTGGTGGTGGTGTGGTAGATTGTGGTGGTGGTGGTGATTGTAGTTGTGGGTTTTTGTGGTGGTGGTGGTGGTGTTGAGTTGTGGTGGTGGTTGTGGGAGTGGTAGTGGTGGCTGTGGTGGTGGTGGTGGTTGTGTGGTGCTGTTGGTGGTGCTGGTAGTGATGGTGGGTTGAGGCGGTGGTGGTGGTGGTGGCGGTGCTGCGTCCCCGCCGTCGCAGGCGCCGACGCCAGCACTGCTGGCCACCGCCAGCGCCGGCGCGGGCGCGGGCCAGCGCGGGCGCGGGCGCGAGCCCGGCGCCAGGAAGGGTGGGGCGGGCGTTTGAACCTCCCCCCCTTGGGCTGCTTCTGGTCATCGTCGCTGCGTCCCCGCCGTCGGCGGTGCTGGCGGCCGCCAGCGCCGGCGCCGGCGCCGGCGCTGAGGGGGGGGGTTTGAACCCCCCACCCCCCCCTTGGGAGGGAAGGGGGGGGTTCGGGAAGCCGCTGAATGTTCCCAAAGCAAGCGCCCGTGAAACGCGATCTTTCCAAGGTAGGTTTCCGCGCTACGCAGGCCCTTCCAAGATGGGCCTGGCTGCTGGGGCTGAGCGATAGGTTGCGGTTGCTACTGCCCAGGCGTCGGCCAGCTTCGGCTGGCAAACGCCCCGCCCTCCTCCCTCATGTCTCTTCCCCGCACTCTGCACGCTGTGTGTTGCGCAAGTGCTCCGAATGTCCCCTCCGTCCCCCTCTCCCATTCTATTCGCCCCTGAGCAGCACCCAGAGAGACGACAGAACACGACGGAACGTTGTCAGCCTGCGCCCGATTGGCCGACCCTCACCATCATCATCGTGATCATCATGATCATCTTCATCATCATCATCATCATCATCATCATCATCAGCATCATCATCATCATCATCATTATCATCATGATCATCACCACATGATGATGACGATGACGAGAAGATGATGATGGATATGATGATGATGACGACGATGATGAGGAGATGGTGATGATGATGGCGATGATGAGGACGATGATGAGGATCATGTCGACGATGATGACGATGATGATGACGATGATGCAAAAACCGAGTGAGTCAGTTGAGCTCGAAAACCCCGCCCTAAAGACAGCCAGCACATATGTTGTATTCCCCCCCCAGGACGGCGACGTGCGGGTGTGGGACCTGTCTCAGCTGCTGGAGGACGCCAAGCTCACGCCAGCCGCCGCGCGTGCCGCCGCCTCGGATCCGGATCCGGAGGGGGTGGAGGAGGAGGAGGGTGGGGAGCAGGAGGAAGAGGGATACAGAGAGGGAGAGGAGGAGGATGAGGATGGAGGGGCGGGAAGGGGAATTGGAGAGGAGGGGGGGATGAGGGAGGTAGAAGGACGACGGGGAGGAGGAAGGGGCATCAGCAGCAGGATGGCGGCGTTCCGGTTTATGAAGGCGCGGGCCCGCCTAGAACGGCGAGGGCCGTTTGAGCATGCAGCGGGGTCAGAGCCTGCGAAGGTGGGAGCGGTGATGGGCCGATGGCCACGCCGCGTGCTCGGAACTCGGCAAGCTTTGGAGGTTCACGATGCAGGCGGTTCCGATTGCGGTCGGACCGAGGCATAGGATCGAGGTCGGCTCGGGGAGGTTGGGTGTTCTTGCGCATCCTTGGGGAGGGCACCCTCGAATGTTTTTGTTTCTCAACTGTGCCGGCGGAGGGCCTCGTGTTCCTGGAGGGCGTCCTTCTGCCGCGGTCCGGCCGTGCGGTCAGGAATTCCTGCGCAGCTTGTCGCGCCGACCGCTCTGGCCCACCACGCCCGCGGCGCGGCACGCGCCCCACGGCCCCCAATCCCATGTGCTTTTCCTGGCCTCCCGCCCCACGGATCGGCGCGACGCGCTAGCCGCTTGCAAGGTGTGCATCGTGTCACGATGCAGACCGTCTTACTGAGCCACGCGCAGAGGGGGGGTGGGGGGAGGGGAGAGGGCTTCTTAGAAGCACCCCTGCTTCTTGAAAGACGCGGGCCTTCTCTATAAATGTCAGGCCGGCGCCTTCTAAGAAGCAGCCTCCTTCTAAGAAGCCCTCCCCCCTCCCCCCACCCCCTTGTGCGCGCCGCCAACTTACGGCTCATGCCCTTGTCGTGTTTGGGGCACGGAATGCCCTCGGATCGGACTGGTGTCCTCGTGGGTTTTCTCTGCAACCGGGTGAGCCGCCTGAGCCGCCCGATCTGCACGGGCAGCGGTGCGACGGGCAGGGCTTTTCACAAGGGGGGAAGAGTTGGGACGTTGACCACCAGGAAGAGCAGTCCGATTTCGATGTGTTCTGCCCTCTAGTCTCCGTGGGCCAGCGCGACGCGCGGGCCACCTCTGGGGCAGAAAGCGATGGTAGGCGGCCTCGCGCTCGCAAATATTGAAGCCCCGCCTCTACCCCTAGACACTTTCGCCAGGCTGCGGAGGGGAATACTTGCAATACGAAGAATAAGACGACGCATAACAATACTATGATAATGCAAACAACATTAGTAATGATACGAATAAGCAGTATAATTCCATGCAAATGAAGATAATCATAATCAGAAGTAGAAGGATAAGACAAAGAAGAGGGAAGATACTATGAAGAAGAGGTGGAATAGAAGTAGACGAAAGCGACGACGAAAAATGATACGAAGAAGAAGAAGAGGAGGGCCAGGTGGTAGACTGGTGCAGCTGTCGGCGGTTGCCACGAAGGGTTATCCTGGCCCTCCATGCGCCACGACGGGTGATCTCTGGAGGCCGCCCGGGGCATTCCTGGGAAAGCTGGGGCCACCTTACGCCATTGCCATCTCCGGCCTCACCCGAAGCTGGCTCTCGCGTGGGCTCCCGCCGAGCCATGCGCCACTGGCCCGCATCTGGGCCTGGGCGTGTCCGGGCTGGCCTCTGTGATCGCGGGCCCGGCTGCCACAGCGGCAGCCGCTGCCGCGCGCAAGGGACTCGACCCCTCCAGCACGTGCCCCCCCGAAATTGCGTTGCGAGGAGCGCATGCGCTTACCATAGTATACAGACGCATGCAGACGCTGGTTTGATATGTCCATGACGAGAGAGGGTGCTGAGGGGAAGGGACCTTGGGTCTTGAGGTGTCTGTCCGTTTCCGATACGCCGACTGCCGATATTGGGGAAAGCCCTAAGGTTCAGAATCCGGTTCCTCTGGACCCTTTCCGTTCAGGATATCTCTGGTATTGGCAGTCAAGTGCAGGAAGCGAGGGCAACTGATGTGGCCGTTGCTTGCACATGAGTCCCTTCAGAGCCAGCAGCGGTCGACATTTCCTCGTTGTATCGTTCGATCGGTGGTCTTTGAAGTCATAATGTTGAGTGCGTTGGGCCCCACATGACCGCCTGGCATATCCAGGTTCATGCGGCAGCGTCTTCCTGTGCCAGCGCAGCCATCTGTGTGCTCCGCCCTTGGGAGCCTCCAGTGAGCACGTAACGCGGGACAGTTCTCGCTCCGAGGCTCCGCTGGGCCGTTCTCGTGTGCTCCGGTCTTCCACGAGCGAGACGCTGCGGCCATGATGTGTGATAGTCTCTTCCTGAGGGCCCAGCGAGCCATGACATCTGACGCCACTCTTCCTCAGATCCCACTCCCGCAGCATTCCCATGGCCTAGGCGGTCGTGGCAGGCCTCCCGAAAGTCTGCAGCTGGGGCTCCTTGTAGGAGCTGGCATGGGCCTCTTGGGCGCCGTTGGGGTCTTCGCGTCATTTTGTAGGGTCCTGGCCGTTTTAGGAATCTCATGGGTCGTCGTGGAGTTGAGGGGCGATCTTGGGCTGTCTTGGGTCCTGCGCCTCTTGCGTCTGCTCGAGGCGGAAAAACATGAGGGGGCAGACGAAGGTAAACATATCCCAGGTTGTTCCATGCTTTCGGACTCTCAGTGGCGGTCTGGGAGCTCTTGCAGGCCCCTTGGGCGTCTCGTTGGGTCTGTTGGGCGCCTCTTGGGGTCGTCTTCGAGGATGTCGGGTCCTTCTTGAGGCGTTACTGGGGCGTCTTCGCGGCGTTCGTGGCCTCCATGGGCCGCCTTGGAAGCCACCCTTCCTGGGCATCTTGGAGGCCCTGGGACTCGTCGGGGGGGGGAAGGGGGGGGCGTTCAGTGCGCCAAGCCTTGGGAAGGGGGGGGAGGGGGAGGGAGGGGGGCGGTGCATATGGCGACGCGCGAGTCGGAAGCTTGGAGGCTTTAGAGACCAAGTCGGGCCTCCTCTCAACATCAGACCAAGGCACGACTGGCGTTTCGAGCGTACTTTTCAGGCTCCAGGGGCCCGCATCGGGTCCCGAGGGCGTCAGCAAAAGACCATGAATGGAAAACCGATCCTGGTGAAAGGTCCAGACCTCCAGGGAACCACGTTACGAACAAATCACGGCGTGGGAGGCAGCATTGGCACTACACCGCTCCGCCAAGTGCCAGGGGGCACGGTGACGGACTCGACATTATTTGATTGCAAGCGCGCATTTCACAAGGAACTCTCGTGTCGCGATGGAGGTCGCTCCAGCAAAGGTCGTACGTTCTTTCGACGGGTCGAGGGGGTGGTGTCTAGCCTTGTGGAAGTCGATTGATGGAGAGGAAGCATGTTGTCAAACAATTTCCAGATGTCTAAACGATGTTTCAAATATGTTTGAAGTATGGTAAAAGGATGTTGTGTATGACACTTTTCAGAACTACACATTTTCAACACACATTCAATTCAATGATAGGGTTGTTAGAGTGTCCATTGTCATGGCATCCACAAGTCTAGCCTTCCTCTCGGAAGGCGGCGGAACGGAAGCGTAACGAGGGCAGGCCCGCTGGCGAAAGCCGACGGAAGGCGGGCGGAGGCTGGCAGAACCCAAAGATGCGCCCCCCCCCCAAAGCATTGCATGAGTGGGCGTTTGCGCAGTTGTGTATGTGTGAGTGTGTGTGTGTGTGTGCGTGTGGTCTGCCCCCGCGCGTGAATTGAAGCGTGGCCTTGTCCCTGCTTCTGTGCCAGCGTGGGTGCACTGCCTCATAGCTCTGGGCAGTGCGCAATTAAGGCTGCTGGCATGGACCACCGGCGAAAGGACACTGCCGCCGTGCTTTCCTTGATCGCAGTTTGCCAGCATGGTGATTTGACGGGTGATCCAATCACGTGCCACGCATTGACATACACCGACACATGATCGACTTATCGCGAAACTGGTAAGTGTTGTTCACGAATGCGCCACCCTACCGCTCGATTTGGAATCATTTGATCGCATGCTGCTTCCTTGGAATTCGGTCATCACTTGGTTTAGTTTACCGGCCTATGTTGTGGATACGGTGCGTAAGTTGAGCAGGTGCGTCTGCGTCAAAATGAGCAATAGCGGGAACGAAACACGTACCACGCGTAGGTTATTCGAATCGTTCGGTCATCCATGAAAGCATGTCAGCGAAGATCAATCACCACGTGTTTGTGGTTCAAAACGTGATGTCTTTCATGATGACGCTGTCAGTCAGTCAGCAACCCCGCGTGTTGCCTGGCAATTTGCGGATCGCGGCTTCTGACGGAGAACTTGCCGAACGCGATAGTGGTAAAGCAAAGAAGTTGCAGGACGCGATTGCTGGAAAGGAAATTGGGTGTTGGCGGAATTGTTGGCGACGATCCGTGCGTTTCAGTCGAGTCCTTCTCCTCGAAGCCGCTGGACGGGGGACGGGGTCTTGCAAAGCCTGGCACGCGTGGCGCTTTTGCATGAGGGTGCGGGGAGAAGCTGGAGACGGAGATGGAGGAGTGCAGAAGGAGGGGGGAGTTTGTTGGGGGGCGTCTAGGGTCTAGGATCTTTTGCACTCGTGCTGGGTTCTGCTTGCGGGTTCTGGTGGAGACTCGGGCCAGGGAGGCCCACTGGCCAGAGAGAGGGGGGGAAGAATAGCTCATGGGGCCACAGGCAGCGCTGGGGCCAGAGAGGGCGGGGGGGGAGGGCAAGAAGTGGGCTCCAGGGCCAGGAGGGCCACGACGAGGCCCAGGGGCGCGGGGGCGGGGGCCCAGGGGCCAGCGCCCCAGAAAGGGGGGGTGCGCGGGGGGGGGGGATGGGGGGTGGGGGGCGGAGCCACGAGTGGTGAACGAGCGACGAAACGAACAAGCAGCTGATCGGGGGCCAGGTGGGGCCAGGGCCAGGGCCAGGGCAGGGGGCTGGGGGGGGGGGCTGGAGGCCCTTGCAGGGTGCCCAGGGGCGGGAGGCCTGGAGGCGACGAGCGAACGAAGAGGAAGCTCAAGGGCTCCGAGCTTTGGAGCCCACGTTGTTTGTTCCTTCTGTTCTGAAGGGGTTTCGCCATTTTCATCGCATTCGGTATACACTATCTATACACAGACGTTCAGACTTGTGCACAGGCAGCGATCTCCAGGGGCCCTCACCGGCCCCTGGGACCGTCGAAGACCGACTCGGGACGACTCAACGGTGCCGGGAACGCCGCCCAGACCTCAACGGAGCCATGCTACACACGGGTCGCACTGTTGGACGTCTGCGAAGAAGACGTGCCAGGTCCCAGAACCCTTGGCCTCGCTCCCTTCCGTCGTCGTGGACCTCCCAGGGGGGAGGGGGGGGGGCTCTCGTCGCCCCGGCTCGTTCACCTCAGGGTCCTGGTCAGAGGTCCCGGGAGCGGCCGTGCCGGTACTTCTCGTCGTGCCTCCAGCTCGGGGGCTTCCCGCCTGCCGGCCGCAGGACCAGATCGACGCCTCGCAGAACACCGCGGCGATGGCGCGGAAGGCCACGGGCGGCCCCCGACCACCCCGCGGGCCGGGGGCGGACACCGAGGGGAGCCTCTCCTCGTGCTCATCCTACGCCTCTGACTCTCAGGAGCCGCCGTGATCGTGGAGCCCTCCACGAGAGGGAGGAGGAGGAGCAGGAGGAGGAGAGGGAGGTGGGAAACAAAGGGAGGAGGAAGAGGAGGACCAGTGCAAACCCAAGACCCATCAAGGATGTTGCAATAACACCTCCGTCCAAGTTCCCTCTTCATAGGTCTCTATTAGTATTCATTTGCACAGGGGAGTGTCTCGTTGGACGACAACCGACCAAAAATATTAAAGCTTGCCAGAACACCGTTCTTGGGACGTCAACGATGCGAATCAGCGTTACGGTTGCGCCCTGACGGTCCTGAATCGTGTCAGAACACGAGTCGTGGGGCTTCAACAATGCGAATCAACCTAACAGATGCGCTGTGACAGTTCTACCTCGTGCCAAAACACCATTTCTGGGAGGTCAAGACCCCTTGAGTTTGTTGTACATTCTTGAGACGAATGTGCTTGGCGCTAGGCGCGCGGTACTAAGGCGAGGGCAACATTTTGAAAAGGTATTGGCCTCGATCTTGGAAGCTCCGTCAAACTTTTCAGACGACTGTGCGCGGCGCTAGGGCGAGAGCCAAATTTTCAAAAGGTACCGCCTTCCCCCGTGAAACTCTTGCAAACGGTGATGGCGAATGTGCGCGGCGCTACGGCGAGAGCCACGTGTTGAAAACGACCCGCCTCCCATCGTGAAACTCTCGCAAGTCTAAGCTTGACGGATCGTCAATGGTGAGAAAGTCTCAGGCGAAACACTTGGCCTGCCCTACTGACACATCTCGGGGTGCGACAGTGAGGAGTTATTGCGAAGGCCTTGCGGCCAGCGCCGCCGACCCTGAAGGGAGACGACGACGACGACGACGACGACGACGACGACGACGACGACGACGACGACGACGACGACAACGGCGGCGGCGGTAACAATGACGGCGCTGACGAGGGCCAGAGTTCTCCGGGATGCATCTTGGGGTCTCCTCGGACGGCTCTTGGGGCCTCTGGGGCGGAACTCTGGGGCCTCTTGGGAGCCTCTTCGGGGCCTCCTGAGAGTCTCTTGGGGGCCTGTTCGGGCTTCCTGGGGGCCTCTTGTGGGCCTCTTCGGGCCTCTTGGGAACCTCTTGGGGCGTCCTGGGAGCCTCCTGGGGCCGAGGGCTCGAAATGGATGTTCGGGTCCCCCTTCTGGGCACGCTTTTGGAGCCGTCTTGGGGGCCTCCTGGGCCGTCCTGGAGGCGTTCTGGGTTGTCCTGGGTCTTCTTGGGCTGCTCGAGGGCCCTCTTGGAGTCCTCTGGGGCCGCCTTGGGGCGATCTTGGGGGCCTCTTGGGGCGAGCGCGCAGCTGACGCGTCCCTCGGCAGGGCGTCCTCTCGCTGTGGCGGTGCTCTGCTCCTTCGGCCCCCGGAGGCCCTCGCCCGGCCCCTCCTCGCCCCTCCTCTTCGCCCTCCCGAGGGGGGGGGGAGGCGGGTCCCGGTCAGGAGGGGAACAAACACACAGGCACAATTGATCGTCGATCCCCAGGAAGAAATATGGGAAGTGGGGGGGAAGACAACAGCCAAGAAAGTATGGGAAGATATGGGGGAATCCTATGATTTGTGCGCATTTATTTGTGTGTCCTGGGGCCCCTTCACCCGAGGCAGCTCTCTTTTTTGGGGGCGGTCCAGGGGCCCGTGGAGGGCCCCTGGGAGGCCGACCCCCGAGGAGGAGCGGCTCCTCTCCCGCACGATAGCCTTCCTCTCTGGCGAGCGCCCCTCCCCGACGTCCGACGACGTTCGGGCCGGACGAGGGGGGGATTGGGAAAGGGGGGTTACGAAATCTGCTGAATGCAGCTGGTTTCGGCCCCCCCCCGAGGGGCCCATTCCTCCATACGTAGCCGCCTCCGGCACAGGGAGAAGCCGGGAAAATCAGCTACGCGAGCTGATTCTCAAAGCCCCCCTTCGCTATCCCCCCCTTTCGCCCGGCCCGAGATGTGTTTGTCTCTGCGCAGTAACATATAGGTCGTCTCGCTGGGGGGGGTCTCTCATCCTGAATTTATTTTTGGCGGCCCCGGGGGCCGAAACCGCGGCTGAACAAATATCGGGCCGGGCTAGGACAGGGAAAGGTCGTTCGAGAGCGTTTTGGAACGCTCCCAGAACTTTCCGGAACGTTCTGAGAAGATTGTGGCGCCCGATGCATCTTCCAGAACCGCTTGATCTCAGAGATCCACGATTTCTCCCCAGGTCCGATTTTGTTCCTCTGCTGTGCTTGTGCTGTGCTGTGCAATGTTGTGTTGTGGTGCGTTGCCTGGTCGTGTGTGTACTGCGTGTGAGCTCTGCAGGCGAATCACCCTCCTGTGCCCTGTGCAGGACCGCCCCAGGCCCCAGCAGCCGTGCGGGATCTTTCCGTCTCTCTGCCCCGGCCTCGTCTTGAGGATCGATGTTTCGGAGGTCTTGGTCTCTTCGCGACTCCTCCAGCGCAGCCCTCGACGTCGCTGGCACTGGGGCTGCTCGGGCGCCTCGCAAGGAGGGGCCCAGACATGGCCGCGGCGTAAAGTTGCCTCGGGACGTACCAAGCCTTTTATGTCAGAGTGAGGGTACCGAAGGGTCAGTCAATCATGGTCCCTGGGTGCGTGGCAGGGGTTGCGTTCCTTTTGGCGGATTATGCTTATCGTGCTGTTGCTGATATAGCATTCCATAATGCATTCCATGAAGGGATTCATCGAGATCGAGATCTTCCCTTGTAGGATAATGGGTGTAATCGAGCTCCACGTTAAGGGATAATGGGTGTGATTGAGCTCGACTACTCCTATTATGTGATAATGGGAGTAATCGATATCGATTACTTCCATTATGGATTGTGGGAGTAACCGAGCCCGATTACGCACAATGTGGGATGATGGTCGTAACGGATCTCGATTATTCCCATTGTTGGGTAATGGGTGTAATCGAGCTCGATGGCCCCCATTGTGGGATAATGGGGGTGATCCAGTTCGATTACTCCCATTGTGGGATAATGGGTGTAATCGGGCTCGATTAATCCCATTGGAATAATGGGATTAATCGTCGAGCTCGATTGCTCCCATTATCCTGGCGCCAGGGAGCGTCGCCGGTTTGTTGAGTTTTCATGCCTATGGAATCATTCTGGTTGATCCCCCTTTTCAATTAAGCGCTCCTCTGGGGGCTCACGCTTTTTTTACAGGGGGAAGTATTGGTCCTCAAGCTGCGCCCCTTGCTTCCGAGTTACAACAGCAACACTCAGTTTAAGACTATTCGCTCTTACTTGCTCGCGTGTCAGTCAACACGTATACCCCAGACCCTCGATACCCGCCCTTTTCTTCTCTTCGATCGTACACGTCGTACCCTTGGGGGTATGTCTTCCATACCTGCCGCGTGTAACTGGCGCAGGCCCTGGAACAGGGGAGAGTGGACGGATGGAAGGGGGAGGGAGAAGGATGTACCACGGGATTAGCAGGATGGGGACTAGGAGCAGAAAACATGTGTCAGAACCAGAAGGGACCATTGGGCGGGTTAGACCCTAACAGGCGGGTCGGGAAGGCGGGCCCAAGCGGGCCCAAGTAAGTCGTGAGAGCGGCCGAAGCGAAAACGTGATTCCTGAGTGCCGAGGGCGCGGCGTCTGAATAATGTATGAACCACTCGCGAGCGCGATTTCTGCATAGTTTGTAAGGGGATCCCGCGCGAGAGCGCGATTTTAAACAACTTCTGAGGAAGTATCAGGCGAGAGCCGTCGTTGGTGTTGTTGTTGTTGTTGTTGTTGTTGTTGTTGTTGTTGTTGTTGTTGTTGTCGTTGCTGTTGTAAGTCGGGGGGCAGGGGCCCAGTTTGGTGACCCTCCGCTTCCCCTTGCAAAAAGCAGGGTGCAAGCCCCGGGAGGAGAACTGTCATTGAAAGATCCCAGGTGTCCCGGAAGGGTGGGGGATCAACAATAATTTTTTTTACACCTGAGAATGCAATGGTTCCCGCCTGATGCTTCACTTTATTCGAGAATCGCGCTCTCGCGCGGAAGTTCCTTAAGTGAGGAATCTCGCTCGCGCGTGGTATTGCCTCGCGCTTCATTGCGACGCCGTGCCCCCAAGAATCAGGAATCACGCTCTCGCTTGGGATTTCCTGGCGATTGTCTTCCTCGATTCATGTTGGGCTGATGCTTCAGCGACCCGCCCGCTCGACCCGGCCGTCTGGGCCGCCCGCCCGACCAGCCCGTTAGTGTCCGCCCGCCCGACCCGCCCGCCTGGTTCTGCCGCTTGCACTTCTGCTCCGAATCCCCCTCATGCAAGTCTCTTCCATGCTCCATCCATCCCCCCCCCCTTGTCTACTACCTCCTCCCTTCCTTCCCTTGGTTTCGTGGGTTGCGCCAACTACACGTGGACGGTAAGGAAGATATGCCCACAAGAGGGGTACGATCGAAGACGAAGAGTGCGGGTATCGAGTGTTTGGTATATACACTTTGAATGAATGACACGCGAGCAACAAACAGTCTCAACATGGTTGTTGTTGTTGAACTTTCACGATTGAAGAGTACATATTGTTGATCCCCCCTCTCCGGTGATCATCGTGTTTTTTTGAATTGAAGTATTTCCCCCTTTCCTCACACTTTAGCCAGGACCCCCGCTCCCGCCTGAGACGTCCTCGCATTTTTACTCAGGCATCGCGCCTTCGCGTGGGCTTTCCTTATTTTTCTGTGGGAGGGGAATCGCTCTCTCGGCGCTCTGGAGTCGCGCTCTAGCTGGAGATTTGCTTGCAATTGACTCAAGAATCGCGCCCTTGTGTTGGAATTTCCCGCAATTTACTCAAGCGCTGCGCCCCCGACACTCAGGCACCCAGGAGTCGCGCCCACGCTTAGGACTCCGTCACAGCTTATTTAGGAATCGGGATCTCGCTGCCCTTCGTGGCCCGTTGCAGCCCTTCGTGGCCAGGGGGGAAGGGAGGGGGGTCCCCGACGACGGATCGAGAAAGGGGGGGAGGTGGGGGGGTGGGGCACGACGGATCGGGGAAAGGGGGGAAGGGGTTCTCAACTCCCCCCCCGCCCTTGGGGACATCCAGCGGCGCGCCCTAGTTGTTGTTGACACTCCCTGTCTAAAACATGTTGGCTGTTATCCCCCATTGTCTAGTGCGCCGTGCGTTTTTCAATTCAAGTGATTCAAGTGCTTCTCCTGGGACTGGCACGCTGTCTTTTCAACGGAAAGCGTTCCTCCTCAGATTTTGTTGTCGGCCCCCGACCTACAACAACAACGGCTCCCGCCGGATGCTTCCTCACAATGTATTCGAAATCGCGCTCACGCGCGAGACTTCTCACAAGAAGTGCAGGAATCGCCCTCCCGCGTGGGACTTCCTCGCAATTGTGTTTAAACGCCGCGCCCTCGACGCTCAGGAATCGCACTCTAACTCTTGGCTTTTCTCACAGTTTTGTTTGGGAATCGCGTTGTCGCTCGAGACTTCCTCGCGAGTCATGCAGGGCGCACGCCTTCGCAACACGCCTGCTCGACCTGGCCTCCAGCGCCTGCCATCCCGACCCGCCCGTCAGGGTCTACCCGCAAGATCAGTCCGTCTGTTTATGCTACGTGTTTTCTGTTCCATGCCCCCTCCTGCTAGTCTTTCTTTTGCTCCGTCCTTCTCCCTCACCCTTGCCCCTCCCTTTTTATCCGTCCTCGCTTCCCTTGTTCTATGGTCTAGGGGCTGCACGAGATACGTGTTGCAGGTAAATGTGGTCTACCCCCAAGGTGGTACGATCGAAGAAGGCGGGTATCGAGGATTTGGAATATACGTGTTGAGTGGCACGCGAGCAGATAAGAGTGAACAGTCTTAAAGTTGTTGTTGTTGGTGGTTGTTGCTGCTGTTGGTGTTGTTGAACATTATTCCTTCTAAAGAATTATTATTGTTGGGACCCCTGGTGCGCGACCTCTGCGCCGCGCCTAGGCCGCAGCTACATTTTCATCATTTTTTCGCGAAAGCTTCAGAAAAGTGGATGAGCTCCGGATCCGGTTTTTTGTTGACGCTCGTTTTCCCTTGCAAAAAACAATAGAAAATGAAAATTCTTGTTCTTACTTGATCAAATTGCAAGAATCCCTTGCAAAAAATAAGGTAAAGTGGACATTCGTGCGCGCAAGACGAAATCCTTCCAAAACCTTAGGTTTCGTAACGATTTTAACATAAAAACATCAAAAACCCAATGGTTTTTTAAGAAAAAATTGTCAAAATGTCCTTCCGCGCGCGCTGTCCGAATCCCACAAAACCAATGGTTTTTCAACATTTATGTTACATGAGCTCGCGCGAGCTACTTTTTCTTGTTCTAACATAATCAAATTTCAATAATCCCTTGCAAAAAATAAGGTAAAGTGGACATTCGCGCGCGCAAGACGAAATCCTTCCAGAACCTTAGGTTTCGTAACGATTTCAACATAAAAACATCAAAAACCCAATGGTTTTTCAAAAAAAAATGTCCAAATTTCATCCCGCGCGCGCTGTCCGACTCCCACAAAACCAATGGTTTTTCAACATTTATGTTACATGAGCTCGCGCGAGCTACTTTTTCTTGTTCTAACATAATCAAATTTCAATACTCCCTTGCAAAAAAAAGTAAAGTGGACATTCGCGCGCGCAAGACCAACAAAAAACACGACGATCTCAGGAACTTGCCCCAAAAATGTGACCAACTCCGCTCTCTCTGTCTCTCTCTCTGTCTGCTCTCTGTCTCTCTCTCTGTCTGTCTGTGTCATGTATTGTATGTCACAATTGCAGGATGCTGGGCACACGCGCGCCCCGAATAAGTGACCAAGTTCTGTGGGTGTGTACCCCACGCCAGTGTAGTAGCCACGGTCGTCCGCACGCCACGAAGTGAAGTGTCCCAACGTCATAGGGCGGGAAGCTGGGTTTGGGTGGTCGCGAAGAGTCGTTTGGATATTTGGTAGAGCTTGAACTGCCCCCCCACGAAGTGGGGGTATTGTCTCGCGTCGCATGAAAACCCTGGCACTGGTGAGAACACTGAGCGTTCGGGTAAAATGATTGGTGTTGTTGTTGTTGTTGTTGATGTGATTGATTGTTTGTTTTATGTGATTGATGGTGTTGGTGTTGCTGCTGTTGTTGTAGTTGTAGTTGTAGGTGTAGTTGTAGTTGTAGTTGTTGTCGTCGTTGTTGTTGTTGTTGTTGTTGTTGTTGTTGTTGTTGTTGTTGTTTGTATTGGTGTTGTTGTTGGTGTTGTCGCTGTTGCTACTGATGTTGCTGCTGCTGTTGTTGATTTGTCGTCGTCCTCGTCCGCGACCCACCGCGACCACCCGCGACCCAAACCGCGACCCAGCCCGCGCCGATCCCCCGGCCCACCCGCGACCCCTTGCGACCTAACCTGGGACCGCTCAGAATATCAGGAAACTTTCCAAGGGTTCGCAGTATTTTGTTGACTGGTCCGCTCCAAATGGTTTCCACTCGCAGCCACAGCCAAATGTTTGCCACTCGCGGCACTTTTCTTCCGACTGACATCATAGGCACGACAAGCCCGCGTTGGAAAACAACAGATCCCGACGGGAGGTGTTTGGCCGTTTTCGGCCTCCGGAGGCCCTCGCCGAGCCCCGAGGCAGTCAAAAATCGGCCCGCGAAGAAACATCAGCCCTGTGGAGAGGGTCGAGACGTTCGGCGGGGAGTTCGCTTTGAAGACATCCAAGGCGCCTCGTGCGTGGGCCTGGGTGGGCGATGAATAGGGGCGGGAGGGTCGGTGGCTGCAGGGCAGGGGCCCTCGAGGGGCCCCGAATGTGTACGAAGGGTGCACCTTTCCTCCCTCCCTCCCTCCCTCCCTCCCTCCCTCCTCCTCCTCCTCCTGCTCCTCCTCCTCCTCCTCCTCCTCCTCCTCCTCCTCCTCCTCCTCCTCCTCCTCCTCCCCCCTTCCCCTCCCCGTCTCCCGCGGGCTCCGTTTGCGGTCGGGATCTTTGGGCAGCCTGTCGTTCCGGCGGTTTGGGCCCACCACGCTTCGGCGCGACGCGCTGACCTCGTCCCAGTCTCCGCGCACTCACGCCCCGAGCGAGAATTTCAGGGCCTCCCCCCCCCCTCCCCCCGAGATCGCGCCAAGCGGAGCGACACGCTATCCCCTTTGCAGGGCAGAGCGTGTCCCTGGGGCCGCCGCCGCCGCGACACGCTGAGCAAAAGGTCCCGACTGTATCGAGCAGCGCCCGAGCTGCGCACGAGCACGCGCGCAGGCGGTCTCGCCAGACGTGCCCGAGCTGCAGATCGGCATTAGCCGGCCGGTGGTGCGGCAGGACCGCTCCTGAGGCCCAGTATGACCGAAGTGGGTTTGGGAAGGATGGTGACCAAGACCAACAGCAGTGCCTGCTCATTCTGAGCAGGGCTCGCTGTCGAGGTCGCCGCGGTTGTTGTCCGTTTGAGACAGAAGGCCACCTGGACAACAGCGGCCGCTGTCGGTGTTGGGCAACAACTGTTGTTTCATATCGCACCCTGTTTTCCCCGTACTCATGTCGTTGTCCAAACAGATCGGGCACATGGACATGACCATGACACGATGTTCGCCCTCACCACCGCTCACAATATAGAGGACACCCTTCGGGGTAGGATCTCGAGCGCGAGGCGTTTAACAACATATGTACACTGTGTTTGGGGCGAAGGCCCGTCCACCTCAGTGTGTACATGTGCGGCTCCCACCAGACCTCCGACGCACCCGACAAGCCAAGGTGGAGGTCTTTCTCAGTTCTGTCCCTTGTCGGGTCCCGTGACCGTCAAAAGCGGCCCGACTAAAAGCTGGCCCAGGGGGAAAGGGCCGAGACTTCAGTTGAACCAGCAGTGAAAAGGTAGGACATCGGATCATTGGGTCCTCTGGCGGATTGTTTTTCAGTCCTTGCGTTTTTGCTCTTTCGGCTTGCGGGGGCCGTTTTCGGGCCTCGAGAGGCAGCACATCGGCGGATCTCTCGGGGCTGGGGGCGCAGACTTCCCTGCTTCGAGGTCTTCGAAGGAGTTGTTTGGGGGGGATGGCCAGGGTGCCAGGGCATGGAGGAAGGGGACAAGAGTGAACCCAGGATGCATCGACGATGCTGCTTGCAACAGGCTCTCCCGTCCCAAATCTCCCCTCTACCAGGTCATACAATCCTTTCTTTTCGCTATGGGAAGCGCCTCTTGGCACGACGAGAACTCCATGGGCCTCCCATTTGGACGACGGACGGGTTGTGAAAGGAAACTTCGTTTGCCAGCTAGCTGAAGACTGAGGGCACATATTTGATATTGACATCGTATCGAGCTTGCCAGTCATGTGGATGGTAATGGGCTCGAGGCCGGTTAGGTGAGAGAGAGAGAGAGAGAGAGCATGCAGAGTTATCGGGGGGATGAGGGAGACGGCCCCCCTCCCCTGCTCTGCCTCGGGTGCAGGAAGAGGATGATGCGGCGAAAGAGAAGGACAACGAAACGGAGGATGATGATGCTCCACCGAAGACCCCAGTGGCGCCGCTCGCGGTTGAGAGGAGGAGGAGGAGGAGGAGGAGGAGGAGTACGAGGAGGAGGAGAGGGTTTTTGTCCCGAGCGCAGGGATGTTGCTCGGCCCGACCCCGTCGTGCTCGAGGCCAGCGGGCGACGTCTGCTTGCCCCGCGTGAGTAGCTGCGTCTGACGCTGGCCACGGCGAGACCTCTGGAAGGAGCGAACCATAACAAACACACACACACACACACTGTGGAAAAGAACACACACAAACACACACACACACACACACACACACACACTGTGGGGAACAACACACTGTGGGGAAACAACATCACAACATGTGGGAACAAAACAACACAAACAAAACAACACAACAAAACAACAACAAACACACCAACAAACACAAAACAAACAAACACACCCGGAAACAACACACACAACACAAAAACAACACACACACACACACACGTCGTTCACAAGGGCGCATCGTTCACAAGCTCGAACTCTGGTCCGCCTGCATCAGGCATTCCCAACAGTTGCCGTTCTCCAATCGGGGGCGGAAAAGAGGGGGGTGATGACTAGGGGTGTGTGGATATCGTGGCGGGGGTCATGATATTTCCCAGATTTCATGGCGCCGCTTCTTATTTCATTACGTCCCTGGCCCCCCCGCTGGGCCGCGCACGTGCCGCCGGTCATGATTTGCACCCCCCCCTCTTCGACACCCCCCTTTTGGCCGCTCCTGATCCAAGCTACATCGTTTTTCAGAAGATGAGATGGCACAGTGGATTGCGACGTGGGACCCTCACGTCGAGACGTGTGGGCACCTTGCCCGAAGAGGCAGCCCGGGAGAGACAACAGTCGCTCGAGGCTCCAGGCGCCACAATTCAGCGAGCGAGATGTTCGAACATACTTGGCAAGGGCCCCACCCGTGAACAAGGATGAGGCCTCGTCGAATCAGTGCTACAACGCGCCACCAAACTGCGTCCAGCACGCCTCCAGCGTGGAGTGCAAGAGACAGATCAACGACCTCGCGTTCCTGGCCATGACAGCGCGTTGAGCCTGAGGGATCCAGCTCGCAGAGTGCCACGACAAGAAGATAGCGGCCTACAAGTGAATTGTCCAAGCCACGATGCCACTCAGGCAGCATATCGGAGAATACAAAGGCAAGCTCGAGCGGGATCTCCAGCGCTTGCGGGCGATCCAGAGCCGCATCAAAGACTTAGAGACCCAAGAGACCAATAATCACAACGACATTGCCCACAGGGTTGGTTTTTCGCGGCTCGAGGACCTAGCCGCGGAGGAGGACCAGCAGATGTTCCCGCCCATGCCCGCGCCAGCATGTCAAATGCGAGCACAGCCAGGACGACCAGCGCCTGGCCCGCTTGGGCCACCGCAGCCGCCGCCGCCGCAGCAGGCCTCCCGGCTGGCAGTGGCACGGTCGGCGCCAGCGATGGTTGGTCAAAGCCATGCTCCAGGACAACCCCAGCACGTGCATCCACCTGGTCAACTACAGCAAACCCACAGGGCGCAGGACAGCGACCAACTGCAGGAGCCAAGAGGACTGTCCATCGGCATGGCCAACAGGCAACATGAGTCGGAGAAGGCTTTGGGACATATCGCCCACGCCCTCCAAGCGATGGCCTGCCAGCAGTAGGTGCCTCAAGCGCCACAGCCACCCCAGCAGGTACCAGTGGTTCACGCATGCCTGGTGCCAGTGGGGAGTTGAATCGCACCAATGTCTCTGATTTCTGGCAGGCAGCGTGCTCACCCGAAGTAATTGCCACTCGGACCATCGTGCTCACCGACGCAGCGAATGGCAGCGACGCAGCAGGAGTTCACCCCTGGGCCCATGGGCAGCGCGACGGGAAGCCTCGCTCTAGTTTTCGGCGCAGCATACGAGACAATTGAATGTGGAGATCGACCTCGCCTGTGCGGGCCCAATGTTGGGCGCGCCAGTGAAGCCACCACCTCGAATTCTCGCTTGGGTGTACTTAACCAGAGCGTTCTTTCCAGAAGATGATCCACCAGTTCCCGTGCAAGACTTTAGTTGCACTCAACCTCGCTCCGTTCTGAATGCAGGAACAACTGCGACCAGAAGGGCCGCGCCGCATCCAATCTCATCCTGCGCGCGCGCAGTGGGAAGCTGCGCCCAGGCACCATGCGTTGAACCGCTTTCCGAGGGGATGAATGTTTCCTACCAACAGTCAATCAGTCTTCACTCTAGTCCTCAGCGACCAGCTCCAGGACGACCCCAGCACGTGCAGCCGCCTAGTCAACTACAGCGAACCTACTGGGTGCAAGACAGCGACCAACTGCAGGAGCTAAGAGGACTGCTCATCGGCATGGTCAGCAGGCAGGACAACTCGGAGAAGGCCTTGGGACAGGCCGCCCACGCCCTCCAAGCGATGGCCTACCAGCAGTAGATGCCTCATGCGCCACAGCCACCCCAGTAGGTACCAGTGGGACGCATGCCGGGCGCCAGTGGGGAGTCCAATCGCACCAACTTCAGAAATCTTTGAATGCCAGGGCGATGTGCCTGGCTCAAGCCTGGAGGATGGATCGGCGCCTTTTCAGACGGGGGTCGGGGGCGCCCCCCGCTTTCCAGGCAGCGCCGCCGCAGCTCGGCCGCCGCCGTCAAAGCCGATTGGCCAAGCGCATGTCGGAGGCTGCTCGACTCCGTTGGCTTCAGACAAGGCGAGCCCGAACAGGCGGTAATTCCAGAGGGGTCTTTTCTAGAAAGCGTGCTCGCCCGAAGTTCCAGCGCCGCTCGGACCATGTGCTCACCGGCGCAGCGCATGGCAGCGACGCAGCAGGAGCTCATCTTTGGGCCCATGGGCAGCGCGACGGGGGGCCTCGCCCTAGTTCTCGACGCAGCATACGAGACCATTGAATGTGGAGATCGACCTCTCCTGCGCGGTCCTACTGCTGGGCGCGCCAATGAAGTCACGGCCGCAAAAGCCTCGATTGGGCGCGTGCTTAACCAGAGGGTTCTTTCCAGAAGATGCTCCACCAGTGCCGGTGCAAGATTGTAGATGCACTCGGCCTGGCTCCATTCTGAATGAGGGGGCAACTGCGACCGCGAGGGCTGCGCCGGTTCCAATGCTGGCCTACGCGCGCGCAGTGGGAAGCCGCGTCCAGGCGCCATGCTGTGAGCCGCTTTCTGAAGGAATGAGTGATCCACAGCAGTAGACCAGTCTTCATGCTAGTCCTGAGCAACCAGCTTCAGGATGCCCCCAGCAGCCTGGGGCAGACTTCTGCACCAGTCCCGCCCCCGTCTCGGTCGGGTCTGAACTTGGAAGAAGACGACAGCTTGAACTGTCCCATCTGTTCGAGCGCTTGGGCCCCCGCGGGTGAGAAGTCTGTTTCCGCGCCCGGGTCTCCGCGCCTGCCGCTCTTGCCCCGGCAGGCGCGCGAGACCGGTGGATCTCCGCCATGGGGTGGAACAGTGCGCTTGCCTCGTCACCTCGCGCGCGGTCTGTTTGTTGCCCAGAATTGGACCGCTCGAGCTCCGGCAACAATGCGTAGTTATCATGAACATCTGGAAGATTTGAGGGCGAAGACAGCCCCGGCTGGCGTTGCCGTGCCGCCCTCTTCCAATTCGCCTCCAGGGTGCAGCGAGGCGACTGAAGTTACTGCCGTCATCAGGGGTGTGGACATGCCCTCTGGCTCGACCTTGTGGAGCGAGGTTTCACATGGAATCTCAGAGTGCGTTCGTTGGAGCTTGATGATCCAGCCGCGCCGGAGTCGACCGTCGCCCATTACGCTTACGGATCGAATGTCCAGGGGATGGCAGCGAACGAAGCCATGCTGCAGCGTGGGCGACAGCTCGCGTCAAAGTCGACGCTCAGAGTGAAGTTGCCTTCGCGCGCTCTTGGGCTGCGAAATGGGGCGGGGGTAGTTGCATAATAGATGTGTTTAGACTCACCTCGGCAGCACGGGTGTCGAGCTTCTTGGCCTGTCGTGGACGTGCGTCGCTATATTGACTGATCCTGGCCGCTCTGAGCAGCAATACTTAGATATACGATCAGACTCACAGTCCATGTTCCAATGTTATCGAGAAGGGAAGATGCAGTGCCCAGGGAGGCTGTCATGGTTGCCAGCCTTGCTGCCGTTGCCTTTGAAGTGGCCTCGGCCAAGGGCCCCCTTTCCATCCATCACTTCAAGAGCAAGTGCCTCCATGATTGGAATCTACCAGCGGACAATATCGCAACGGATGTTGCTAGAGACATCGCTCCCGCCATGCAGATCACGGCCAGGCTCCATCATATGATAGAGTCTTGCGATTGACGTGAATTGGAACCATCAGCAGCTAGGCGTGACGTGTTTGGATCAAGGGGCAACATCGTTCGAGTATGTGCACAGGTCTCGCAGTAAGTGATTGCCCACAGGTAAATGTTTCCAATCAGGTGAATCATCATGTTGAATTGAAGGCCGTGCAGGCGAGCGGGGAGGAGGACGAGACGGAGCAGAAGGAGGAGAAAGAGGATGATTTTGGCGAGTCCATGTGGGGAGCGTGGGGGAGAAGAACGTTGGGGAAACGACGGGTACGGAAAGCTGGCAGAGCATGTCGTCGAGGGAAAGGGTGGAGGAGGAGGAGGAACAGGAAAAGGATAAAAGCGGAGGATTAGGAGATAGTGGATGAGGGCGGGGGGAGGGGGAGCAGGAGTGAGGAAAGAGGGGCAGAGGAAGGGGGACCGGGGGGAGGAGCAGAACCAGAGGAAAATGGGTGCGACGGATGGGGGAGGACGGAACGGATCATGAGATGAGGAGGGGGGGATCCGTAAGGCGTGGGTGCCGTTGAACAAACATGGCGAACTCAATTGCAGATTCGCCAGACGCAGAGGCCGTCATTCTGGGCTTCTCTGGCGAGAAGATTTTCGCTCGGCCAATATTCGATGTTGCCTTACTTTCATCTCCAGGCCTCCCTGCCTCTTCTTCGTCAGTTGGGCACTTCTCGGGCTCGGACGGCGACTGCTTCAATCCTCGTTGGGATGATGCGTGCCAGCATTTTGTTGTTGTGGTGACTGGAAAGGGGCAGGAGACATCCTGGAAGGCCGCGGGCACTCTTTTCGCGCTTGTTGTTGCCTGAATGCTCGGCTTGACAAGTGCAGCCTCGGTTCCAGAAGCACGAGCCAACAACCCATACTGAGAGATCGGACATCGCATGAGTGTGAACACGTTTGCGCGCGCCCGCGCGTGCCGATCCCGGCAATATTCATTGTCCTCAGTTCAGTTGGTTTCGGCTTTCCTGTCCAAGTCGACTTGCGATGCATTGAGTTGTGTGCAATTTGTTTCGAATTTTCCAGCTTGTTTTTGCGAGCCCAAGCGTGGTTTCTCCAGGACCACAGCCTGTGGCCATGCGCCCTTATCGTTACATGCGTGTTCTTGCCAAATCTTACGCAGTCCACCCGCAATTCTTCCCGAGGCCCACAACGATAGCGTGCGCTCCTTGGAGGTGTCTCGTGGGAGGGGCCTGATGGATTGCCGGGTAGTGGTCCGCACGCATGCCGTCCAGTATCGCGTCTGACGAGCGGACTTCGACGGTGCGGTTTCTTCTCATGCCAGGATTGTTGTCTGCGGTTTTGGGGCTAACATCGTGCCTCAGAGCCCGAACATCGTAAAAAACCGTCCTCTCGATTTGTCGCGATGTCTCTTCCCCCTCCACTTCCCTCCCTCCTCCAGTATATATCCTTCCCTCCATCCATTCCTCCTCCCTGTTCCTTTTTTGCTACGCTTCTTCCTGATCCTCCTGCCAATCATTCCCGATATTCTCATCGTCGTGCGCCCTCTCCTCCCACGCCCTAGCTGTGCCCCGACCTGGCTCAGCGCCAAGGCGTGTTTGACCGCGAGGCCGTACCTACGAGCAGAATCTGTCGATGCGTGTTTGGTCCCGTGCAGTAACTTCAACGAACAGAAACGCTCGGTCCATAAGGCGACGGTAGGATCATCACTCTGTTGTTCCTGAGACGGCCTCTGCCCGCTGCTCTCCTGGCCCTGCTCGTCCTGCTCGTGTAGCTTCTGATCCTCATTGTCACTCGTGTTCGTTCTGCGTCCCTTCCTCCATTGTTCCCTGCACGTCCCTCCTGCCGCTCCTTTCCTGCTTCTCCTCCCTCCCCCTCCCGTCCCTTCTCACTCCTCTCTGGCCCTCCCTTCTGCCCTCCCAGCCCAGAAGCTCCCCTGTGCTCCCCCCTCTGCTACAGTCTTCCCGCACAGTAAGGACGGGCAACCTTCCCAAGGGTATCCTTCGCCACTTTCGTGGCCCGCACCCCGCTCGAAAAGCTTCGAAAGGGGCGTCCAAGGCCCTTGCATCCTTATTGCGCGTCATTGCTATACAGGCTGACTCCATCTCCCCTCCCCTGCCACCTGCCCTCTCCCTCCATCGTCCCCCTCCCTCCCTGGTGGGCGGAGCCAGGGAGCCGAGAACCCCCCCCCCCGGGGGGGCGCCCCCACGTCGTGGAGGAAGAGGGAGGGAGAGAGAGAGAGAGAGAGAGAAAGAAAGAAAGAAAGAAAGAAAACAATTATCCTGGCGAAGGACCCAACCATATGCAATTGTGAATACTGCAATTGTGAATATCTTCTCGGTGGAGCCCCCTACGGGGCCACGAAACGTACGAGGGGTGTGCCGAAATGGGTGTGCGAGACGCATGCGGGCACACCCACTGGGGCCTTCGGTGGAGCTCCCTATGGGGCCACGAAACGCGTGAGGGGTGTGCCGAAATGGGTGTGCGGGACGCATGCGGGCACACCCATTGGGACCTTCGGCGGAGCTCCCTATGGGGCCACGGAACGCGTGAGGGGTGTGCCGAAATGGGTGTGGCTGACGCATGCGGGCGCGGGCACTGGGGCCTTCGGCGGAGCTCCCTATGGGGCCACGAAACGTGTGAGGGGTGTGCCGAAATGGGTGTGGCTGACGCATGCGGGCGCGGGCACTGGGGCCTTCGGTGGAGCTCCCTATGGAGCCACGAAACGTGTGAGGGGTGTGCCGAAATGGGTGTGGCTGACGCATGCGGGCGCGGGCACTGGGGCCTTCGGTGGAGCTCCCTATGGAGCCACGAAACGTGTGAGGGGTGTGCCGAAATGGGTGTGGGTGACGCATGCGGGCGCGGGCACTGGGGCCTTCGGTGGAGCTCCCTATGGAGCCACGAAACGTGTGAGGGGTGTGCCGAAATGGGTGTGGGTGACGCATGCGGGCGGGCACTGGGGCCTTCGGCGGAGCTGCCACGAAACGTGTGAGGGGTGTGCCGGGGTGTGGGTGACGCATGCGGGCGCGGGCACTGGGGCCTTCGGTGGAGCTCCCTATGGAGCCACGAAACGTGTGAGGGGTGTGCCGAAATGGGTGTGGGTGACGCATGCGGGCGGCAGCACTGGGGCCTTCGGCGGAGCTCCTATGGGGCCACGAAACGTGTGAGGGGTGTGCCGAAATGGTGTGGGTGACGCATGCGGCGGCAGCACTGGGGCCTTCGGCGGAGCTCCTATGGGGCCACGAAACGTGTGAGGGGTGTGCCGAATTGGATGTGGGTGACGCATGCGGGCGCGGCACTGGGGCCTTCGGTGGAGTCCCTATGGAGCCACGAAACGTGTGAGGGGTGTGCCGAAATGGGTGTGGGTGACGCATGCGGGCGCGGGCACTGGGGCCTTCGGTGGAGCTCCCTATGGAGCCACGAAACGTGTGAGGGGTGTGCCGAAATGGGTGTGGGTGACGCATGCGGGCGCGGGCACTGGGGCCTTCGGTGGAGCTCCCTATGGAGCCACGAAACGTGTGAGGGGTGTGCCGAAATGGGTGTGGGTGACGCATGCGGGCGCGGGCACTGGGGCCTTCGGTGGAGCTCCCTATGGAGCCACGAAACGTGTGAGGGGTGTGCCGAAATGGGTGTGGGTGACGCATGCGGGCGCGGGCACTGGGGCCTTCGGTGGAGCTCCCTATGGAGCCACGAAACGTGTGAGGGGTGTGCCGAAATGGGTGTGGTGACGCATGCGGGCGCGGGCACTGGGGCCTTCGGTGGAGCTCCCTATGGAGCCACGAAACGTGTGAGGGGTGTGCCGAATTGGGTGTGGTGACGCATGCGGACTGAGCTCCCTATGGATGTGAGGGGTGTGCCGAAACGCAACTGGGG
The DNA here is from genome assembly GCA_963575745.1 of Prorocentrum cordatum. Lineage (NCBI taxonomy): Eukaryota > Dinophyceae > Prorocentrales > Prorocentraceae > Prorocentrum > Prorocentrum cordatum. The sequence continues at coordinate 73,928 of CAUYUJ010014695.1, forward strand.
CCTTCGGTGGAGAACTGGGTGGGTGAAACGCAGGGAAGAGGGGGGGTGATGATGATGATGATGATGATGATGATGATGATGATGATGATGATGATGATGATGATGATGATGATGATGATGATGATGATGATGATGATGATGATGATGATGATGATGATGATGATGATGATGATGATGATGATGATGATGATGATGATGATGATGATGATGATGATGATGATGATGATGATGATGATGATGATGATGGCAGGAGGGAGGGGGCAGCGGGAGGAGGAGGGAACGCGGGGCACCGTCTCTTCAAAACGAGGACCCAACACCACAGGATGGTTGGGAAAAAAAGAAAGAAATAAAGAAATAAAGAAATAAAGAAATAAAGAAAGAAAGAGAGATCACGACGTCCAGGGTCCGCTTCGATGCGATCGATCCCGTTCTTCCCTCCAAAACATGCAACCGGGAGGTCTCCAGAGGCCGGGGGCTCCTCAGAACACGTCCCTGAAGGCATTGTCGGAGGAGCCTCTTCATTTGTGTCCTCGTCCTCCGGCTCCGCCTCCTCCCCCTCCTCCCCCTCCTCGCCCTCCTCCTCCTCCTCCTCCTCCTCCTCCTCCTCCTCCTCCTCCTCCTCCTCCTCCTCCTCCCCCTCCTCTTCTTCTTGACCATCTCCTCCCGGCCTGGTCAGGGCGTCCTCCGGCATCCCTTCTTGCCGCCTCGTTCTCGCCCTCCTCCTCCTCCTCCTGGCGGGCTCGATGCCAATTCCAGCCGGCTCGATCCGATTCGATCCCGGTATTCTGGCAGTCCGATGCGGGCGGCACGATGTTTGCATGGCGCGCCGTCGTGCATCTTGCGCGGCCGATCCGATTCGGTTTCGATCCCGTCCATGTGCGGGCCGATCCGACGCACATGACGCTTCTGTCGTGCGTCTCGCTTCGGTGCCGACTGATCCTGGGAGGTCCGATGATGCTGATGATGATGTTGATGATGAGGAGGAGGAGGAGGAGGAGGAGGGGGAGGAGGAGGAGGAGGTGGAGGAGGTGGTGGAATAAGAGGAGCAGGAGGAGGAGGAGGAGGAGGAGGTGCGGGAGGAGGAGGAGGAGGAGGAGGATGTCTGTTTTGCGAAGGGGAGGTCTACCACAGACCGGCGTGTGTGGTCAGCGCTGGCGTCGACCACATGGTCCGTGGACGGGGCAGGTTTCGTTTCGCAGCTCATGGGCCATGCCATTGCTACTTGGTCGGGCGTGAGTTCTTGAGCGAGAGGTTGGGCATCACGGATCTCATAGCATGTGAGAGATCAGAGCGCAGAGCCAGCCGTTGATGCAATATTTGGCACATTTGGTTTTAGGGGGCGATTCCGTCAAAGATGGGCAACATGAATCACACGCGTGCCACAGCATCCGAAAACCACGTTCGACTTTTTGTGATGGTTGTGATCCCAGCGACGTGCTCCGAGCTTTATGTGCACATTGTTGGGTTCAGCGGGCCTGGTTTTATTGGACAGCTTGACCTTATGGCATGCACGTGATCCCAACTATACAACACATGCGCCAAGCGGGTTAGGGGTCGAATCCCCCCCTGCGAAACTCACCATATCATCATCCGCCCTCTTTCTTCTCGCGCTCCCCTCCCTCCTTCGTCCCTCCCTCCCTCCCTCTCCTTTTTTTCCTCTCTCTCTCTCTCTCTTTCTATCACTCTCTCTCTCTCACCTTTGTTCCCGTCGCGCGGTGGTTGTCTTCCCTTCCGTGTGAAGCCTTCCCAGTCCAGACCTGACTGATGGTGGCGGTGCTCGGCGGGGCATATGCAGTTGAGAGTACCGCAATTGTGAATATCTTCTTCGGTGGCGCTCCCTATGGGGCCACGAGCCGTATGAGGGGTGTGCCGAAATGCGTGGCAGTGTACACAACACGAACGAAGACGATAGGTCCGAATATGAAAGCTTGAGCGCGTGCGAGTCGGATCGCGAGCGAGTCTGATTATGAATGAATCTGCGCGCGATTGATTCTATTCGCATGAATGCGTGCATGGATACGCCCAGTGTAAATGTATGTATACGACTGTGAACAGTTTGGGTCTGCGTGACTCTCGGTACTCGTGACTCTGAGCGTCGCCTCTGCAGGGGGCTTCCCTGGGAACCCCGACGGCAGCGCCCGCGCGCCGCGACGCCCATGTCGGCACGCCACACACCTGGTGTGCGGGACGCATGCGGACGGCAGCACTGGGGCCTTCGGTGGAGCTCCCTGTGGGGCCACGAAACGTGTGAGGGGTGTGCCGAAATGGGTGTGCGGGACGCATGCGGACGGCAGCCATGGGGCCTTCGGTGGAGCTCCCTATGGGGCCACGAAACGTGTGAGGGGTGTGCCGAAATGGGTGTGCGGGACGCATGCGGACGGCAGCACTGGGGCCTTCGGTGGAGCTCCCTGTGGGGCCACGAAACGTGTGAGGGGTGTGCCGAAATGGGTGTGCGGGACGCATGCGGACGGCAGCCATGGGGCCTTCGGTGGAGCTCCCTATGGGGCCACGAAACGTGTGAGGGGTGTGCCGAAATGGGTGTGCGGGACGCATGCGGACGGCAGCACTGGGGCCTTCGGTGGAGCTCCCTGTGGGGCCACGAAACGTGTGAGGGGTGTGCCGAAATGGGTGTGCGGGACGCATGCGGACGGCAACCATGGGGCCTTCGGTGGAGCTCCCTATGGGGCCACGAAACGTGTGAGGGGTGTGCCGAAATGGGTGTGCGGGACGCATGCGGACGGCAGCCATGGGGCCTTCGGTGGAGCTCCCTGTGGGGCCACGAAACGTGTGAGGGGTGTGCCGAAATGGGTGTGCGGGACGCATGCGGACCATGGGGCCTTCGGTGGAGCTCCCTATGGGGCCACGAAACGTGTGAGGGGTGTGCCGAAATGGGTGTGCGGGACGCATGCGGACGGCAGCACTGGGGCCTTCGGTGGAGCTCCCTGTGGGGCCACGAAACGTGTGAGGGGTGTGCCGAAATGGGTGTGCGGGACGCATGCGGACGGCAGCACTGGGGCCTTCGGTGGAGCTCCCTGTGGGGCCACGAAACGTGTGAGGGGTGTGCCGAAATGGGTGTGCGGGACGCATGCGGACGGCAGCACTGGGGCCTTCGGTGGAGCTCCCTGTGGGGCCACGAAACGTGTGAGGGGTGTGCCGAAATGGGTGTGCGGGACGCATGCGGACGGCAGCCATGGGGCCTTCGGTGGAGCTCCCTGTGGGGCCACGAAACGTGTGAGGGGTGTGCCGAAATGGGTGTGCGGGACGCATGCGGACGGCAGCCATGGGGCCTTCGGTGGAGCTCCCTATGGGGCCACGAAACGTGTGAGGGGTGTGCCGAAATGGGTGTGCGGGACGCATGCGGACGGCAGCATGGGGCCTTCGGTGGAGCTCCCTGTGGGGCCACGAAACGTGTGAGGGGTGTGCCGAAATGGGTGTGCGGGACGCATGCGGACGGCAGGAGGGAGGAGGGGGAGGAGGAGGAGAGGAGGAGACGCGGGGCACCGTCTTTTCAAAACGAGGACCCAACACCACAGGATGGTTGGGAAAAATGAAACTAGCAAACCAATCATCATTTTTCCCCAACCATCCCGTTGTATTGGGTCCTCGTTTTGAAAGACAGCGCCCCGCGTCACTCACCTCCCGTTGCCCCCTCCCTTCTCCCATCCCTGCCTCTGCTCTCAGCATGTCCACCATGTCGGCACACTCCTCATTCAGTTCGTGGCCCCATAGGGAGCTCCACCGAAGGCACCAGTGGGAGGGTTCGCATAGTACCACCGCCCCATTTCCGCACACTCCTCAAGCGCTTCGTGGCCTCATAGGGAGCTCCACCGAAGGCCCCTGTGGCAGCGCCTGCATGCAATTCCACCTCCTATTTTGGTGCACCGCTCACACGCTTCGTGACCACATAGGGAGCTCCACCGAAGGCACCAGGGGCAGCGCCCGCATGCGGTTCCACTCACCACGCTTCTTGGCCCCATAGGGGGCTCCACTGAAGGCCCCAGTGACAGCGCCAGCATGCGGTTCCACCCCAATTTCGGCACACCCCTCACAAATTTCGTGGCCTCATAGGAAGCTCCACCGAAGGCCCCGGTGGCAGCGCCCGCATGCAGTTCCACCCGCCATTTCGGCGAATCCTTTGCACGCTTCGTGGCCCCATAGGGAGCTCCAACTAAGGCCCCAGTGACAGCGCCCGCATGTGGTTCCACCCCCCCTTTCGGTGCACCCCTCAAACGTTTTGTGGCCCCATAGGGAGCTCCATCTCAGGCCCCATTTGCAGCGCACGCTTGCGGTTCCACCGTCAGTGCCGGTGCACCCTTCACACGGTTCGTGGCACCGTAGGAGGCCCTATTTAAGACCCCTGTGGCAGCGCCCGCATGCGGTTCCACCCTCCATTTCGGCGAATCTTTTGCACATTCCGTGGTGCCATAAGGGGGCCCCATCTAAGGCCACAGTGGCAACGTCCGCATGTGGTTTTACACCCATTTCGGCGAATCTTTTGCACGTTCCGTGGCCCCATAGGGGGCTCCAACTAAGGCCACAGTGGCAACGCCCGCATGCGGTTTCACTTTCCATTTTCGCGAACCCTCACACGTTTCGTGGCCCCACAGGGAGCTCAACCTACGGCCCCAGTGGCAGCGCCCGCATGGCGGTCCCGCCACATGTCGGCACACCGTTCACGCGCTCCGTGGCCCCATGATATGACTCACCAACCACAGTACTCACACGAACGGTACCCACGATTGCATATGGTTGGGCCCTTCGCCAGGCTAATTGTTTTTCCTCCCCCCCCCAGGGTGAGGAGGAGCAGGAGGAGGGGGGAGGGGGGAGGAGGAGGCAATCATTTGTCTTATTACTACTTCTAGTACTGCTGCCACTACAGAGCTATCCATCTAAAACCACAGCACTGAAGTACTACTGCTTCAGCCGAAACTAGAGCACTACTGCGAATACTTCAATACCACGTTGCTGCTAGTGGTTCTACATCGTACAGCCAGTGCTACTACTACTACTACTACTACTACTACTACTACTACTACCACCACCACCACCACCACCACCACCACTACCACTACTACCACTACTACTACTATACTACTACTACTACTACTACTACTACTACTACTACTACCACTACTACTACTACGACTACGACTACGACTACGACTACTACTACTACTACTACTACTACTACTAGGACTAGTACTATTATTACTACTACTACTACTTCTACTACTACTGCTACCCCGAGTACTATGACCACGAATACCCCTGCTCCAGGAGTAGGCCACTACGATATTACAGTGCTACTAGTATACGCATAATCAGAGTACTACTACTATTACATTAAGGCCCCGCTATTACAGTGCTACTGCAGCAGCAGCAGCAGTACACTACTTGAGCACTCCTTCCACAGTTCGGCTCCTACATAACTGCAGTATTAGAGCACTTCCACAGGACCAGGGTTCGACAGTGACAGAATACGATCAGTACAGTACCACCGTACGACTACTACAACCACTACTGTTGCACTACTGCTGTAACCGTAGTACTATAATATTGCGGTTATTGCAGTCGCAGAATCGTGCCACTACCAGCATATCATTCGAATATCACAATTACTACGCTGCCAGAGAGCTATCTTCACGGCCCTGTCACAATACCAATCGAATGTTGCAGTACGCGGGTGCTACTACAGTGGTACAGTATTAGAGTACCATTCATGTGCTGCTGCATGCAGCATTCGGAATTCGACACTTTCACTTCGGTACTAGAGCATTACGTCTACAGCGCTGCTGCAGTACGACTACAGTACAACGAGTAGTACTACTCCAGTGCTGCATGTCCCGAGTTCCGATACGACAGCTTTACGGTTGTATTACAACTATTTCATTGCTGGAGTACTGGTACATCACTATTAGGAGTACGACCTACTGCCCGCACTAGGGCACGACTGTTGCTACAGTAGTGGGGTGGTGCTACTACCACTGTGCTACTACAGCGCCGTTGCTTGTGCTGCACTGCTAAGGGCACTGTTACTACTACTACAACAACAACTACTACTACTACTACAACTACTACTACTACTACTACTACTACTACTACTACTACAGCACGGTCCATACTCTAGTATGGCAGTACTAGGGTGCCACTACACCCTCCGAGTACAATCATACCCATGTACGGCTGAACAAGTAATACAGCCAGTGCCCACCACTACTATCACACTATAGCGCTGCAGATACTTGTATAGAGTTGATGTGTGTTTTCTTCTACGACAGTATTGCTATTAGGATACGGCCGTATTGCAGTGTCACTGCTACTGCCAGTGCTAGAGTACTACTACTGCTACTACAATGCTAGAGTACTACCACTGGTTTTCTCGAGCTCCGCTGCAAACTAAAGTAATATTTGTACAACCAGTACCAGAGTACGATTGCCACTACCCGGCTAGCTCGTGACTACTACCACTTTACGACGCCAGCACTTCGATTTCAGTACTACAGTCCACCACTACTACTACTACTACTACTACTACTACTACTACTACTACTACTACTACTACTACTACTACTACTACTACTACTACTACTACTGACTACTACTACTACTACTACTACTACTACTACTACTACTACTACTACTACTACGCCTACTACTACGACCACTCCTACGACTACTACTACTATTACTACTACTACGACTATACTACTACTACTACTACTACTACTACTACTACTACTACGGTGAATCGTATTATTACTATTACGACGGCTGCTATTTATGACCATTATTTCAACAGGACGGCGTTAGTAGACGAGTAACACATATTTGTTCTACCCCCACAGCCATCACCCGGCATCATATTAGTACTACGACTTTTCCTCCTACTACTACCGCTATCCGGATTATTACGACTACGACTACCACTCTTAGGAGTATTACGACTACTAATACTACTACTACTACTACCACTACTCCTACTACTACTACTACTACTACTACTTTTACCATTACTAGCATTACGTTTCCTACTACTATCATGATTTTTTATGACCACTACTTTTACTACTACTACTACTACTACTACTAGTACTACTACTATTACTACTACTACTACTACTACTACTACTACTACTACTACTACTACTACAACTACTACTACTACGACTACTACTACCACTACTACTACTACGACTGCTGCTCCTACTACTATTTCTACTACTACTATCACTACTACTACTACTACTACTACTACTACTACTACTGCTACTACGACTACGACTACGACTACGACTACGACTACGACGACTACTACTACTACTACTACTACCACTACCACTACCACTACCACTACCACTACCACTACTATAACTACTACAACTACTACTACTTCTTCTACTACTACTACTACTACTACTACTACTGCTACTACTACTACTACTACAAACCTACTACTACTACAAATAAAACTACTACTACTACTACGACTACTACTACTACTACTACTACTACTACTACTACTACTACGACTACGACTACTACTACTACTACTACTACTACTACTGCTGCTGCTGCTGCTACTACTACTACTACAACTATCTTACCATGATATCTACGACTACACAAGGACAACATTATTACCATGACTATAATAGTATGGTGCTGCTTCGCTATCGCTACGGCGGTAGGGTGCGAGGGCACGGTTCCCGTGCTTGCGTGCGACAATATTGGGGTTCCATTAGTGCCACAGCCACTACTGGAGTACTACGAGTACCGTGTTAGAGTACCACTACTGCAGACTTTGTGTTACAGTATTGTACTGCGACGATAACAACGTTACCACTACAGCAGTACAGTATGGATGCGTTCACCAGTTTAAGCCGAGTAGTGTCGCAGTTGGCCGCATCGGAATCCGTATCCCGTAATCCTCAAGGGTCAAGCAGGCCCCCAGCCGATGCAATCTCTCCAGGCGTCGGATCCAAAACTCGCCCGCGGGATCTCGAATTGTTTGCTGCTGCTGGCCCAAGCTCCTGCTCCGTGCCCAGAGTGCGCTTCGGTGGTGGACTGCCGCTGCCCGCTTGGGGAGCCGTCCCAGGTGCGGGAGGTTTATCGCGAGCGGGCAAGCCCGTTCGAGCAGGCGGCGGTGGCGCTGGCTGTGAGCGCAGGAGATTGCGGGTCGGAGGGTGTGCACTCGCGCCAGCAGCAGAGGGCGCAGACATCCCAGCCCTGGCCAGGCAGCAGGCGGCCGCAGCGCGCCAGCGCCAGTCGCTCGCTTTGCAGCGATGGCGGCGCCGGCCGCTGGAACCCACCCCCTCGGGCGACATGAGGGGGGATCTTCGCGATCAGGTATAACGTCGGCGGCCCGGAGCTCTGGCCTTTGAGATGCTGCGCAAGAGCGGCGCCATCCTACGCGGCGGGGGTGGCCGTCATCACCCCAGAGCTGTATGAGTACGAGGAGGACCTCACCATCGGAGCGGATGTGCTGGATTGGCGTGCAGTCGGAGGGTTTCGCGGGACCTTCGGACACGCAGGAGTGGGCGCTTCGCATTACCGCTTTCGGGCGATCCCGACGCTGGCTCAGTTGACTGTTGCCCGAGCTGCTGGCTACATGCGCTTAGGCGCTCCTCCGCCGGCAGGACTGGCCCAGCCTCCGCTGGGAGGCCACCCTGCGGGGCGCCGCGCTGGGCGGGCTTCCAGCCGCTGCGGGAAGCGCGGCAGCAGGTGCGATCGGCGAGCTCCATTTCCTCGATGCCACAGGGAGTGCGCTGGGGGCGGGGGCCCTATGCGCTGCAGGCTCCCAGGGCGTGGCAGGCGTAGTATTTCCTCGACGCCACAGGGGGTGCTGTGGAGGTGGGGCACTATGCGTTGCAGGCTCGCAGGGCGTGGCAGGCGTGGCATTTCCTCGACGCCACACGGGGTGCGCTGGGGGTGGGGGCCCTATGCGCTGCAGGCTCCCAGCGCGTGGCAGGCGTGGCATTTCCTCGACGCCACAGGGAGTGCGCTGGGGGTGGGGGGCCCTATGCGCTGCAGGCTCCCAGGGCGTGACAGGCGTGGCACTTCCTCGACGCCAGAGGGAGTGCGCTGGGGGTGGGGGCCCCTAGGCGCTGCAGGCTCCCAGGGCGTGGCAGGCGTAGTATTTCCTCGACGCCACAGGGGGTGCTGTGGAGGTGGGGCACTATGCGCTGCAGGCTCGCAGGGCGTGGCAGGCGTGGCATTTCCTCGACGCCACAGGGGGTGCGCTGGGGGTGGGGGCCCTATGCGCTGCAGGCTCCCAGGGCGTGGCAGGCGTGGCATTTCCTCGACGCCACAGGGAGTGCGCTGGGGGTGGGGGGCCCTATGCGCTGCAGGCTCCCAGGGCGTGACAGGCGTGGTATTTCCTCGACGCCAGAGGGAGTGCGCTGGGGGTGGGGGCCCTAGGCGCTGCAGGCTCCCAGGGCGTGGCAGGCGTAGTATTTCCTCGACGCCACAGGGGGTGCGCTGGGGGTGGGGGCCGTTTGCGCTGCAGGCTCCCAGGGCGTGGCAGGCGTGGCATTACCTCGACGCCACAGGGAGTGCGCTGGGGGTGGGGGGCCCTATGCGCTGCAGGCTCCCAGGGCGTGGCAGGCGTGGCATTTCCTTGACGCCACAGGGGGTGCGCAGGGGGTTGGGGCCCTATGCGATGCGGCCTCGCAAAGCGTGGCAGGCGTGGCACTTCCTCGACACCACGGGGGGTGCGTTGGGGGTGGTCTCCCTATCCGTTGCGGCCTCGCACAGCGTGGCAGGCGTGGCACTTCCTTGACACCACAGGGGGTGCGCTGGGGGGGGTCTCCCTATCCGTTGCGGGCTCGCGAAGCGTGGCAGGCGTGGCACTTCCTCGACACCACAGGGGGTGCGCTGGGGGTGGTCCCTGAGCGCAGCCGCTATCCGAGACGGTCGCCCAGGGCACAGCAGGCGCGGTACTTTCTCGACACCATAGGGTGTGCGCAGGGGGGGGTCCATCACCGTGGCCGCTATGCACGACGGTCGTCCAGGGCACAGCAGGCGTGGCTTTTTCTCGACACCATAGGGGGTGCGCAGGGGGTGGTCTCTCACCGCGGCCGCTATGCACGACGGTCGTCCAGGGCATAGCAGGCGTGGCACTTTCTCGGCACCATAGGAGGTGCGCAGGGCGTGGCAACGGCCACCAACATCATTCTCACATGCTTCACTTCAGCTATCATCACTCCAGCCATGATAGAAGTATGTGGGGTTCCTCGGTAGCGTAATTTACAGTGGATTATAGCGTCGGGAACGCAAATATCATGTATTTTCACGTGTCCCACGGCCCCGCAGACAACGCGACTCGGGAGTGGTAGCCGGACGGTTTGGGGCTCCCCCCCTCGCGCGGACTTCAACAATTTTCAGTACGAAGCAGAAAGCAGGACTGCAGCATTGAGGACTGGACACTGGTACTGGTGCAGGGTATTGACTCCTCATCATCAAAGCCTGATGGCCCTCAAAAGGGGGCCCGCGGACTTCAGAAGCATCTTGCTCTGCACGGGTGAAACTGGCCAGCCGCCTGCCACAAGCCGCCACCATGCAAGCGCGCCATCACAATGCATGCCGAAGTGTTATACTTACGTGTCCAATGAAAAAGGTCGCTAGAACAATCGTATGACCGTTCGCAGCGTGCCGCTACAGTGCTGTAGCGGCCCGCGGTTTTGATGGTTCGTGGCCGTCGTGTTGTTTCTCGGGGCCCGCTTAGGGGCCTGTTGGGAGTCTTGGGGCTGTATTGCGCGTGATGCTTCTACCGAGCTTCCCAACGAGACTCTGTAGATCATCCGGAGACCGTCTGGGCGAGTCCTGGGGTCGTTCTGGAGCCTTTGCGGGCGGACGGGGGTCTCAGGCCGTTTTGGGAGGTCGTTTGGGGCTGTCTCGTGGGAACTTGTGGTCTTCGACAGGCCGTCTTAGCATGTCTTCTCTGAGGCCCTCTTGGAGCCTTTCCTGGGCTCCGCCTGGAGCTGCCTTAGGCGATATCGCAGCCATCTTTCTGCCCAGAAATCCATTCGAAGCGAAAAGGCGAGGACGCACAAACCAAACAGTGATCTTCTGGAGGACCCCTGAGGCATGTCTTGGACCGTCCTGGGCCACCTTGAGGCTTTATTGGAGCCTCTTCGGGCTATCTTTTGGCCACCTTGAGCCCATTGCCCCCCGCTCATGTTTGGAGCTCCCTTGGGGCGCTCCTGACGCCGTCTTGGGGTCGCGAAGGCCGCGTCCAGGAGTTCTGGGATCCCTGGCCCGACACTGACCCGACTCAGTTGCCCTGAAGGGGCAGGTCTCCCAGGGCTCGGGGGGAGGAGGAGGAGGAGGAGGAGGAGGAGGAGGAGGAGGAGGAGGAGGAGGAGGAGGAGGAGGACCCCCAGGGGCCTCCACGCGCACGTAGACCAGTAAACACTCTGCGGTCCCCGCGCGCGCCTTTGGCCCGCTGGGCCAGCGAAGGTTTACCTTTGGGGCCAGCCAGCCTCTACCACGGACCAAATGCATGAATCATGAGCATAGATTCGCAGGCCTAGAGGTTGACACCAACACCAATATCGGCGGTGTTGCTCCACCGAGGGAAGACGATCCCGATCTCGGTGATGGTGGTAATATTATGGTTTCCAAGGTGGCCGAAATATTGCCACCAACACCGAAATCTAGAATCATCTTCCCCCGGTAGAGACAACCCCCTGGGCTGGTGTTGATGCCAATTTCCAGGCCTCCAATAGAAGATGTTCGAGGGCTCCAACGGGCTACTTGGGTCGGCGCTGGCGCGCGGAGAGCGCCATGGGGTGGCGATGGAGGCGCCGACAGGGGGCTCGAGCGCCGATCCAAGAAATCCGCCAGGATCTGCGACAGTTGAGTCTTGTTACTCTCCTGTAGCGTGCTGTTGTTTCTGTGTAGGGTGTAGTGTAGTTGTTAGTGTAAGTTTGGTGTAGTTGTAGTTGTAGCGTAGTTGTTTTATAGTGTTTTTATTGTTGTTGATTCTTCTTCTGTCCGTTCTCCCGAAGCGCTCCCCCCCACAGCTTGCAGCGGTGGCCGCCCGTGCTCAGGTCAAGATCTGGAGCCTGGAGGGCAAGCCGATGACGGTCCCCGGCTTCTTGCCAGGGGCGTGAAGACGCGCGCCTCTTCCACTGCCCCCCCCCAGAGCTCTTCCGGGTAGCTCACTCCTCCCTCTCGCTCTGCCCCTTCCCTGCCTCCCCGCCCTCGCTCCGCGCCATCCTTCGCCCTCGTGGGCGGGAAGCACGTCCATGTCCACAGCCTGGCGGCCTGGACCCTTCGCACGCGACCCCACGGGCACACGGAGGCTTTCGGCGGATGACCCGCGCAGAACGCATCCACGGGATCGCGCAACGTGGGATCACGTCTCGGTGCCCGGGCCGCGAGGGCAGGGAGGCAGATGTTACATATGTGCTGTTGCCTCGCGGTCTCTCTCTCTCTCTCTTTGTCTCTCTTATCGTTTTTTTTTGTTCTCTCTCTCTCTCTCTCTCTCCCTCTCTCCCCCTCCCTCTCTCCCTCCCTCTCCCCCCGCTCTGCCTGGCTCCTGACCTCCGCTGGTCTCCGGGGCGCGAGGGGTGGCGGCCCCGCCGCGGCACCCCCGCCCACCTCGGTACAGCGCTCACGCACGGTTCGTGGCCTCGTAGGGGGCTCCCCCTCGTTCGTCCTACCTGCCTTGCGGCACTTTTTTGGTCTGCGGGTCGGGAGCGGGCCCCTTCCTGTCAAGAGCTAAACGGGCCGCGAGTAGCCCTAATTGGGGAGACAGGGCGCGGGCGGGCGGGGCTTCAGGCGGCCGGAGGGCTCAGAGTACAGGCGGTGCCGAAGATCTTGCACAGGACAAGGTACGCCATGGACTGGAGCAGGGGGCGAAGTCCCAGAGGGAGAGTGGACTGGTGTTGCCGTCATCGGCGCGCCAAGAACAGCATCCTCGAGTGCTGCGTGAGGAGGGCCGTGAGCAAGTCAACGTCCGCGAGGTACGCCTTGCGGCACACATAATTGCATATGGATGTGTCACTCGGCAGGGCTTGTTTGCAGGAATGGTGTCTGGGGAGTGTTGGCAATGACCCTAGTTGGGGGCCCGAACGAGTTGGGGAGGCTTTCTCTCTTTTTCTGTACTCGAGCAACTGCCAGCGATGAATCTTCCATGAAGGCTTAGCATGGGGGAGGAAGAAACAGCTCGCCCAACCACCTAGAGCCCTAGAGGGCTGCAGGTGGGATTTGGAACCATCGGTGAGCAACCAGGCCGAACACGCTCATGGCCGCACACCGTGGTCGCGGATCGACTTCCATCAAATGTTTCCCAACCATTTTGTGGTGTTGGGTCCTCGTTTTGAAGGAGACAGCGCCCCGTGTCTCACCTCCTCCCGATGCCCCCTTTCTCCTCCCCCTCCTCCCTTCTCCCACCCGCCTCGTCATCGTCATCGTCATCGTTATCGTCATCATCATCGCCATCGTCATGATCCATATCATGATCATCACCATCGCCATCGTCAGCGCCGTGCCCCTCACACGGTTTGTGGCACCACAGAGAGCTCCACCGAAGGTCCCAGCGGGAGCGCCCGTCTGCATGGCACCGCCGCCTCATTTTGGCACACCCCTCGCACGGGTCGTGGCCCCGTAGGGAGCTTCACGGAAGGCCCCAGCGGGAGCGTCCGCATGGCACCACCGCCCCATTGTGGCACACCCCTCGCACGGTTCGTTGCCCCGTAGGGACCTCCACTGAAGGCCCCAGCGGAAGCGTCCGTCCGCATGGCACCGCCGCCTCATTTTGGCACACCCGTCACACGGTTCGTGGCCCCGTAGGGAGCTCCACCGATGGCCCCTTCCGCGTCCGTCCGCATGGCACCGCCGCCTCATTTTGGCACACCCGTCACACGGTTCGTGGCCCCATAGGGAGCTTCACCGAAGGCCCCAGCGGGAGCGTCCGCATGGCACCGCCGCCCCATTTGGCACTTTCTTCACACGGTTCGTGGCCCCATAGGGAGCTTCACCGAAGGTCCCAGCGGGAGCGTCCGCATAGCACGGGCCGCGCACGGGGCTCGGGCGAAACCAAGAAGGCGCCGCCTTCGCCCGCGTCAGCTTTTCTCCCCCTCATGCACGCCGCAGTCCTTTTTGCTGCCCCCCCTCCTTCGTCTCCTCTCCCTCGCGGTACTCGCAGCAGCAGATGGTTGGGTCCTTCGTCAGGCTAATTTTGGTGGCGATCTGGTACGCCGTGGCTTTTCGTGGCGACGAACATGCCTCAAATCCAGTCGGCCCACGAGGGGGACGCTCGCGTAAGCTGAGCCTTCGTTTGCCCGACCTCTGCACGCTGTGAAGGCTTCCAACCTGGGTAGTCGAAAAAAAAGCCGGCGTTCTCGCGCCCCTCCGATCCACGCTGGCACCCCTGAAGGCCCTGCGAGCCTACAGCACCACGCCCTGGAGTTTCCCGGTGCGCGCCGACCAGACGGGCATCGACGACGAGACGTTGGACCGCGTGATGGCAAGGCTACCGCACGCCTCTTCGAGACACTGGGGACGGCCAACGGGTGGTGAGAAGGAGCAGGAGTCGTTTGGGGATCGCTTCCCCTCCTCCCTTCCTCCTCCTCCCTTCCACCCCTCCTCCTGCTCTTCCCTCCTCCTCTCCTTCCTCTTCCCCCCTTTCCTTCCCTGAAGTATATAGGAAGCTGCCTGACTGCTCCGGAGTAGAGGTTACGAAAACTGTTGCGTGCAGCTGATTTTGGCGCCGCCGCCCAGGACACTCCTCGACGCATGGCATCGGGAGCCTTGAGACGGGGGTCAATGCAAACGGGGGTCAGCCAGAGCGCCGGATCTTACAGGATCGTGCAACGCCAGGGCTGCATTGACCCGGATTAGCTCGCAGGATCCTGCAGGATTTTGGAGGATTTTGCAGGATCCTGCGAGGCCTGACTGACCCGGGTTTGCATTGTGACCCGGATTAGTAGAAGTTCGATGGCCACATCTCGCACCAGGAGGCGCCAGGGAAGCCGGCTACATGCAGCTGATTCTTTAAGCCCCCGTTTGCTACCCACCCGCTTTTGTCCACTCCGAAGACTCGAAGGGTTGACGTCTCGCCCTCGGTGGAAGGCTGGCGGAAGTAAAAACAGCGGCGGCTCTGCCAGCAAAAGCCTATGGAAGGTAGGCGGAAGGCTGCCGAAGCCAACGTCGGGCTCTCAGGGAAAATCCATGCCGCGGCACCTTGGGCTTCGGTAGAGGGTTATGCGGAGGCCGTCCAAACACACACACACACATTACACACACACGCATACAACACACAACACACACCACAAGCAATACAGACACAGACACAGGCACAGACACAGGCAAATATACAGACAGCGACACAGGCACAGGCACAGAGACAGAAACAGACACAGACACACACGCACACGCACCCGCACACGCACACGCACACGCACACGCACACTCACACGCACACGCACGCACGCACGCACGCACAAACACAAACACACACACACGCACACGCACACGCACACGCACACGCACACGCACACGCACGCACGCACGCACGAACACGCTCTCTCTTTCTCTCTCACACACACGCACGCACGCACGCACGCACGCACACGCACACACACGCACCCGCACGCACCCGCACGCACCCGCACGCACCCGCACGCACCCGCACGCACCCGCACCCGCGCACCCGCACCCGCACGCACCCGCACGCACGCGCACCCACGCGCACGTTCACACGCACACGGACCCACGCGCACGCACACGCATACGCACACACACACACACACACCACGCGCGCGCACACGCGCACACGCGCACACACGCACACACACACACACACACACTCACACACACACACACGCACACCACACACACACACACGCACACGCACAGGCACACACACACGCACACATTCCATACACGCCTACAAACAGAAAACACATGCACACCACTTCGTTTTCAGATAATTCAGACAATCTTGGATGCATGCCCCGATCTGAGCAGCGCTACAAGCGAGTGCAATCTAGAATGTAATTCGCGGCCAGGTCCCCAGCCGTAGGGTCAGCCAATTTAGTTCAAATCCCCCCGCTTTCATCCTTGCTACCCCTTTTGTCCCCTGGGGTCCGGGACCACTTTTGTAGCCTTGGAGGCGATGGCGGCCTCACCAGTCTTCAAGAAGATTATGTATGTTGCCCCGAGCCCATCTGTCCCAGGTCTCTCCGCGATGTCTCCAGGATGACGCGGTACTTCAACAGATTCCCCAAGAGAGGCGGAGGGCACCCAAATTCTTCGTGAAATCTGGGGGTGCTGCAATGTTGTTTTGTCATCAGGCGTTTCTCCTTCAGATAACTGTTGGAGCGCCTCAGAGGGCTTCGGCTCCACAGCGCCCGAGTACTGCCCCACGATTTCCTCAAAAAGTCCAAGGATCATGCCAAGTCGGCCCAAGCGAGCCTGCGGATGGGGCCATGAAAGCCTCAAGACGGCCCTAGAGAGCGCCAAGACGGCCACAAGACGCGCCAAGACGACCCAAAAGAAGCCCCCGAATGCCTCCAGAAGGCTCTCACGAGCCCCCAAGGCGCCTCCATATCGAACCCCAAGCCGGAACTCAGACACTCCAGGGAGAGATCCAGATGACCTCTACATTCCGAGCCTGCCCACTTCAGATTCAATATCCACCCACACCCGGCCCTGGATAGCTCGAAGGTCCCCAATGGCTGCCCCGCTTCGTCTGAAAGTGACCCCAAACGTCGCGGGTCAGTATCGTTCAGCCCCGCCATCCCACCATCCCAATGGTGCATAGGCCCCTAGAAGGCCGAAGGGAACAGCCCATCTCTCGATCTACCGTAGGGGGGTAAACCGGCCAGTTGGGCCCATGCCACGCCAGTAGGGATAGGGATCGGTTAAACTATGCTTAGCGGGGGTTCGTGGCGTTTTCAAGGTATTTTGGGCCCCTCGCTCGTTCGCGCCAGGTGGCTCCAGAGCGCCTCGGAGGAATCTCAGACCCCCCAAAAAGCCGCGGCCTCGCAACTGCGGTTGTTTGGAAGGTTCGCGGCTGGCCGCGGAGCGTGCACGGAGCGCGTGCTGAGGTTCTGGGCAGCAGTGAACGGCGCATGGCCCCCCAGGAGGCCTCGTGCTGCCGCTGACGCCAGTGCTGAGGCTGTCGCCCCTCCTCACACCTCGTCCTCATGTCTCCTCCCGCCTCCCATCCTGCCCCTTGCGTCCTCTTTCTGCCTCGTCCTCCCGGTGAAGCCGCTCTCCTTCGCGCGCGGCGCACCACAACAAGAATCTAGGATTGCACGCGTCACGGACATCTCATGGGCTATCTGCGCTGCGCTATGCTATGAGTCATAGCAAATGTCAATCAAGATACGCATGTGCAGATCGACGCTCCAAGAGTAGACGTATTCTCCAGCATGGGGAGCACGAGAGGAGACCAGATGAGGTCACCATGCGTTCGGATGCACATTGTATGCTTGATGGCAGGATGACATTGGAAATGGAAGCAACATGTTCCTGGACACTTGTTCGGTTCACGTATTGCAAGAGTGTCGCACAAGCAATGGAAGTCAGCCAGGAACATGTCCACAAGCAATTTCTCCGATGCACCTAAAGCCAACATCCATGCCTGGGCCGTTTCAAATTCAATTCGCAATGGATTCAACCAACCACCTAAAGCAGCAACGCACATCTCCTTATTCAGTTGCCTGGAACAGCCACCCAACTATCTTGCCACACTCACCTAGAACTGCAACCATGCTGTCCTCACCCAACCAGCTAAAAGCTGCATCCCAACTGTCGATGCCCACCAGTGAAACAAAAACACAACATTGCCGCTCAAGTGTCCTCACCCGCCCACTTGAAACTGACTGCTGAAAACTGCATTCCAAGCATTCCTGCCCAATTGCCCGAAGCTGCAACCAACTTGCCCTCAACCATCCGATGAGAGCGGCTAATAAAATGCCCGCACCAACCCACCTGAACTTCAACCCGAAGTATCCCCCAGGTTAAAGTTGCCACCTATCGGCGCGGCGGGTTCATTCGGCCAGCTTCCCCTCGTGAGATTTTCGGAAACTGCCAGTCATTTTGCACAGTTTCTTCAATGTAGTCAGATACGACCAGGGACACCGATTGCAGTTTCAGCAGGAGCAGCAGGAGGTGAGCACACGTTCAGAGATGCAACAGGTTAAACCAGATGAATTGATACTGACGCCCTGCTAACATACCATTTAGTGAATCCCGTTTTGAGACATCCATGATTGTTGAAGCCAAGAGTTCGACAGTCGACGGAGCGTGAAGTAGTGGAGAAGCGAGCCAAGCAGGTGGAAAGAGGGCAGTAGAGCGATGTATCGTGCCACGTATGAGCACGCTATTGGCAATGCAGCCAACGCGTCATTGGAAGATCGACCTCACAGCCATTGTGTTTCACATAAGCTTTGAGGGTTTAGGACAACAACAGTTACAATGCGCCATCAGGGAACTCGTGGCGTCCAATTGGGCTGCTACAGTGAAGCAGTCAGTCGTAAATCGATGCAGGTGTTGAACGTAAAACGTACTTGAGTCAGAGCTTCCAATCATATGAACCATCTGCATACAACGGCGGCGCACAGCGTTTTCCGTCCAGGTCGACCTAGGGGGGCAAGGCATCATCTTTTGGCGTCTGAGCGCTAAAATGGGGCGTGTATCACCATCTGTGTCTGCATGGGTAACCTATCCGCATCGTCTCCTCATCGTTATCTTCGCTTCCTGCGCTGTTAGCTGGGTCAAGCTAGTTCAGACAGAGCCGTTCTAACTGGCTTGATTTCCTTAGATCATGTCGGAACTCCACACGCCACCTCTGCTTTTGATTGCAATCCTTCTCCGATTCTTTGTGCTCGTGTGCTTGCTGGAGAATCATGAAGGTGAGTGGCGCCGATTCAAGCTTTCATTCAGCAAGCGCCCCAAGAACGGCGAGGACGAGGTGTTCTCTCTGTACACGAGTGCGGAGAACCTTAGCTTCATTAGTGACGTAGCTAGGCGTCAATCGTTTCGCTGATCTCACCAGCTCGGCTTATTTTAGCCCGATTCTTTTGGAGGAGCGCGAGACATTTCCTTCTCGGAGTGCCCATTCGCTTGATCCTGTGATGGTCAGCCTGGGAAAGCATTGCCAAACACGCCTGCGCCTGAACACTATAGACTATCGATTGGAAGGCGCAGGGTGGTAGAACTCCTTTCTGACACCCGCTTTCGAGCAGCACTTGGATGCCGTGGGCCTGGATTCCCTTCCGCAGAGGCCGCGGCGTTTGTTTCGGTCTTTCCGATCACGGCCATGACCGCAGAGTTGCCCGACTTTCGGTCGACGCGAGGCTTTTTCTGGAGCAGCGGAGGAGGCAGAGTGATGTACTTACTCCGGCAGGTGTGCCACATGCGCGGTCTCTCTTCCATCAAGCGCGCGGGACGTTGGTGAAGACGTCGAGGGATTCGATGTGCCGGCCCCGTCCAGGAAGCCTTGGCAGACTCTTCGAGACGCCCTGCCGTGGTCGTTATTCGCAAGTGCACAGGTTCATGAGCGGAGCGACCTATCATCCAATACGGGGACGCTGGTGCACAGAACAGCGATATCCTTACTGCGGTGAGGAAATGTGGCCTAGTTTGCGCCACCGCGCTTCCGAGTGCCATGGCGAGCCTTTCGGCGACTTCGGGGAACAACTCGATGCCTTCTTCAATATCGCGCCGCTTTGCTGGGGAAGACAACCTCGAGCCACGACTGCGCCAGGATGGGTTACTCTCCAGACCTTTTTGTTTATGCAAGCTGCGCAGTGAGCTCATGTTCGCCGTATGGCGTATCGCGCATGTTTTATTGGTCTTTGATGCGTTTTGGTGTGATCCTTAACGTAGTTCCCGAAGAGCCCATACACTCCCCTTGCTTTGTGTTGCCGCTCTTCATGCTTTTCCGTTTTCTACCCCGAACATGTCCAGTTTGAAATTTGCGATCGGTTGTTCTTGATGGTGTTAGGCTCGGCAAGTTTGGACCGTGTTGGGACATTGTTGCCGCAGGAACGATAACCGGCGTTCGTAAGGGCGCCACAGGGGAGCTCCTGAGTCTCTCGAAACAACAGGTCCTTGTCTGCAGCGCGGGCGTATCCGATTTGGACGCGGGCTGCATCGGTGGCAACATCGGTTCTGCCTTCCACGCCGCCGCAGGCAGTCTGTTGTGCAGACGACTCCAGCACGTACGGAGATGTGGATGACAGATGCCGCGCAAACCATCGTAAATTCGGGCTGGCGAGGGGCTGGGACAGGGGCATCAAACAGGTCGCGCGCATCCTCGAAGTCTGGCGCGCGACCGATCTAGCGATGATGTCCGCCCCAGCCCAACAGCCGATCGCCGCTTGAGTCCTCGCCATCACGCCCACGCTTATGCAGTTCAAGAGTGGCGTCCTGTCCGGCGAGCCCGGCATTGGCAGGAATCATGTGGTTTCGTCGCCGGGTAGCTATGGCACAGACCCGCCAGTGGGCCCTGGTGTAAGATGAAGAACTCATTCGGTATATAGTGGGGCGTTTCAGGGTAAGCGTTGCTCGGGAGGGGCACGGCACATTCGAGGACATGAATGTGGTGTGTTGGATTGGAGTGGCCCACGTGTTCAGTGCTCTCAGCTCTTGCGGTTGAAGGCGCGAGCATGGTCGTGCGGGCCGCATGTCCTGTGTTGCAGCGCTTCGGACAAACATGCCTTGCAGAGTGCAAGTTCTTCTCCATTGAGTCATCCTCTGTTTCCTCGTTCTCCTCTCGATCGCTTTCGCCCCCCTCGTACCCACCTGTTCCTCCTACCCCCGCCTACCTCCTCATCCACCGTCCCCCGTTCCGCGTCCTCCCCCTTCATCTGTCATCTTCCTCCTCACGACATGTAGGTTTTGATGCTCGCTTTCCTAAGCTAGGGTCGGCGCGTGACTTGCGTCGGTGCATTCTCGTGGCCGCTTCACCATGAGCCACAGGAGCCACCAAACAGAGAAAACGAACCACAAAACAACAAATCACTGTTGGCCGCATTAAAACACATGTGACAGATTTTCTGGATCGGTTCGGAGAAGCGGTTTCAGCTTTTTATATGGGGAACCCTACGTTCGTTCCAGCCACTTGCTTGGGTGCCTCTCAATGATGTTTCCCTCGGGTCTCAATGGCGAGACCCGTAATTCAACAGAGGGCGTGCTTAGCTGAGATAGAGCCGACAGCGAGCCAGTGCACGCACTGTCAACTTGGACACTTCCTCATTGTCGTTGAGCTCCAGAAGCAGAAAGAGAAAGAGAGAGCTAGAGAAACAATATGAGAGAGAGAGAGGCTTCTCTTTGCTGTGGACCACTGCATGGTCGAAAAAAGCCACCTGTGCGCACGACCCAGAACACAAAGACGTGGAAGCTTGTGTCCATGATGCCATGAAGCTGACAGGACGCACATGGGTCAGCAACGTCAGCTTGGCAATCAGCTCGGGAGAGGCCCATGACAACTCAGAAAGCGTAGGCGTCGCGATCCTGGGGACTTCATCCGGTTCCCGACCTTCATCAGCATCAGGGTGGCGCAGAGCCTTTGCAGCAGGCCGTGCATCAACGGCACCGTCCTCGCCATGTTGCTCACGCCGCAAGTCGGCGTTACGACGATGGGCTCCCTCACTGGAAGCTGCACGATCATCGACTTCATCACGACCGTCTACAACCGGAACGGAAGCGCCTCCACACAGGAAACCAGCGAGAGCTGCACACACGGGATCTCCTCCACGGGCATGCTCACATCCCAAGACAATTGTTTCGGGAGACATCCCAGCCTGCCAGCGGATGCCAACTGGATCTGGGGAAGACGCTCGCTCACGTGCACTCCATGCCCTGCCTGATCGGACACAGAGCCGCTGCCCATGACTTTCTTGTCCTTCTTGTTCTTCTTGTACTTCTTGCCCTTCTTCTTCTTCTTCTTCTTTCTGTTGGGCTCCAACTTCTGTGGGAAGTCGATCACTGGATCTCCAACGACATACAGTGGGGGCGCGCATCAAGAAACCGAATGCTTTTCGTCAGGGTAGCCCCAGGAAGCATTTAAGAACCCCCCCTCCGGCAAATCGATAACTCTTCCGCAACATCATCCATATCCGCATCATCATCATCATCATCATCATAATCATCATCATCATCATCATCATCATCATCATCATCGTGTCCGGGTGCTACAGCTATCGTTCGGTTATTTCGGCCCTTCGTAATATCGAATAACAAATGCGGTGCTACGATATCGCCGGGGGGGGTCTTAAATGCTTCCTGGGGTTATCCTAGGTTGTTTCGCTCCTCGCGCTGCGCGGTGACCTCCCGCAGCAGTTGAAGGAGCTGCTGCGCTCAGGATGCTCCAGGTTTCCCCTCAGGTGCACCTCGCGCACGGGTTCTCAGGGTTGGGTTGCTTGCGAGGGTTTCTTGCGGCCGCGCCCGCACTGTATTCCTCCACGACCCGCTGGCCCAGCACCGTCGCAGACGCCCCCTCCAGCCTCACCTTCCCGCCCTCCGGCATCGCCACGTGCGACTGCCCAACGCGGTCTGATGATCTGCTCGTTGGTCTGTCACGGGCGAGTTTGCAGACCCTGCTCGCTGCTCCACAAAGTGCTGCGCGACCCTGTTCTCAACTGTGGTACGCGAGCTTCCTCCATCGCTTCTCCTTCCTGTGCCTCTTGGCCTTCTCCGGCACCCAGCGGGGGCGCCGAAGCTGGCGCCCCTTGCTCGGCCCGTCCAGCTTAACTTGACGAGATTGGTTTTCCTTTTCTTCTCCTGGAACCCGCAGCCCCCGACGTTGGGAAACCTCATCGGCACCGGAGGCGGTGGCAACGTTGGCTGCAGAGACTTCGTGCGTGCAGCCTCCTCACCACGCCCAGCCGCCATAGGCGGGACCGGTAGCTTGCAGAAAGTGCTGCCCTTCTTGTTGAGCATGCTGTGAGCGCCCTTCCAGAAGGCGGGCTGCTGACAACCAGTCGATGAAGACGACGTCATTATCGAAGCCAGAGAGAATGCGCAGCAAGTCGCTCCTGACCAGCTCGACGGTCACGAAGCGCCTGCAGCGCCCAAAGTGGACGCAGTCCGGAGAAACCTGGCCCTTCGCCTCCACCACGATGCCATGGCAGAGGGGCTCAAGTGAGCACCCGCGGTGTCCAGCGGCCAGGCGCTCCGGCACTGAGAGCCCAAGCGGCACTTGCGCCAAATTGGCTACGGAATGTGAGAGAGAGAGAGAGCGTGGGAGAGAGACAAGCGAAAGAGCGAGAGAGAGAGAGAGAGAAAGCAACAAGAGAGAGGGAACGAGGCAAAAGGGGGAGGGAGGGAGGGAGGGAGGCAGGGAGGGAGGGAGAGAGATAAATAAAGAGAGAGAGAGAGCGACATCGGCATGCGTCTGAGAGGTGCGTTGGCGTCAACATGCGTGTATTGTCGTTGTCGTTTGTCGTTGATGGTATTTGGTGTTTCGCTGTGGGGGACGGGGAAAGACGGTCAAATTTGACTTGGGAGGGGAGGGGAGCAGGAGGAAGAAGAGGATGAGGAGGGAGGGGAGGAGGAGGGGGAGGGGAAGGAGGACAAGCTAGGTGTGCTCGCGTCATATCTGACGTCCTACCTCTCCCTTCCATCCCTTACCATGGCGATGATTTTCTCTATCCGCGGACGCGTGTCGTAGCGGACCTGTGGCTCCGCGCGCGCGTGCGTAGTGGGTGGTGGTGCGCGTGCGTGCGTGCGTGCGTGTGTGCGTGGTTTTGGTGGTGGTGGTGGTGGTGGTGGTGGTGGTGGGTGCTGGTGGTGGTGGGTGGTGGTGGTGGTGGTGGTGGTGGTGCGGCGCGGTGGTGGCGGGCGGATGGGCGCGCGAGAAAGAGGCCCGCGCTGGGGCGAGAACGCCATCCTGAACGACGGAGGCCAAACACCGATCCGAAAATGAGGCCCACGCTGCAGCGGGAGCACGATTCGGAACGATTCGGGAGCAGAAATGAGGCCGGCGCCTCAGCGAGAGCAGCATTTTGAAAAAAACGCAGGCGAAAACCCAACCTCCGGGAATCCTGTGTGTAAAAAAACCATACGCGGGGGGGGGGTCGAATACTTCAGGCCGCCATCGGGGGAAGAGGGAGAGTAGTATTCATATTGAATAGTTGTGGAGGAGGAGAGAGAGAGGAGGAGGGGGAGGAGAGGTGGAGGAGGGGGAGGGGGGGGGGAGGAGGAGGAGGAGGAGGAGGAGGAGGAGGAGGAGGAGGAGGAGGAGGAGGAGCAGAGAGGAGGAGGAGGAGGGAGGAGGAGGAGGAGGAGGGAGGAGGAGGAGGAGAGGAGTAGGGAGGAGCAGGAGCAGGAGCAGGCAGCAGCAGCAGCAGCAGCTAGCAGCAGCAGCAGCAGGAGGAGGAGGAGGAGGAGGAGGAGGAGGGAGGAGGAGAGGAGGGGGGGGTGGAGGAGGGGGAGGAGGAGCAGGAGGAGGAGGAGGAGGAGGAGGAGGAGGAGGAGGAGGAGGAGGAGGAGGAGGAGGAGGGAGGAATAGGCGGAGGAATAGGAGGAGGAGGATAGGAGGAATAGGAGGAGGAATAGGAGGAGGAATAGGAGGAGGAATAGGAGAAGGAGGAGGAGGCGGAGGAGGACGAGGACGAGGACGAGGAGGAGGAGGAGGAGAGGAGGAGGAAGGTGGGAGGGGGAGGGGGAGGAGGAGGAGGACGAGGAGGAGGTGGAGGAGGGAGGAGGAGGAGGATAGGAGGAGGAGGAGGAGGAGGGAGGAGAGGAGGAGGAGGAGAAGGAGGAGGAGGAGGAGGAGGAGGAGGTGAGCAGGAGGAGGAAGAGGAGGAGGAGGAGGAGGAGGAGGAGGAGGAGGAGGAGGGAGGAGGAGGAGGAGGAGGAGGAGGGAGGAGGGAAGAGGAGGAGGAGAGGGGGGTGGAGGACCAGGAAGCGATCGGGAGATGAGGGGGGGGACTGCTGTTCATGGATGACTCTCCCCTGTGGTGGCCCCGTACTAGGCCTTCGCCCCCTGCGGTCCCCCTTCGCGGCACAGGCGATCGGGCACGCCCGAGCCCAGCTCCCCCGACGCCCGCTCCTGCGGGCTGCGCATCACCCTGAGGTCGTCCGCCTTTCCCCCGCTGCTCGCCCGCGGCCTCTGCTGCTCCCCCCGGCCACTTCCCCCGCCTCACTTCTGCTTCTTCATCCTGGAAACACCATCCGTTCCGCTGTCACTGCACTGATTGTCTTTGCCACCGGTGCCCCGCATTCAGTCGCCTCCGGCTTCCACTATCAACCTCTCCTCGTTCCTCCTCTTCCCGCCACTCCTCATCCTCCCTCTCCCTCCCTGCGACCAGGGTCAAGAGCCTGGAGGGCATGAATAAGAGGACGCGCGGGCAGGGGGGCTGCATTGCAACCTGCTATCGAGGGATTGGTCTGCGTAGCAGCGCCAGTGTGAGCGGGCGGAGGAGAAGGGTGTTGGTGATGGTGATGGTGATGCTGATGATGGTGATGATGATGATGATGATGATGATGATGATGATGATGATGATGATGATGATGATGATGATGATGATGATGATCATGATGATGCTGATGCTGATGCTGCTGCTGCTGCTGCTGATGATGATGATGATGATGCTGATGATGATGATGATGATGATGATGATGGTGATGGTCATGGTGATGGTGATGGGGTGATGGTGATGGTGGTGGTGATGATGGTGATGCTGATGATGATGAGGAGGAGGAAGCGGAGGAGGAGGAGGAGGAGGAGGAGGAGACGGAATAGGATGAGGACGAGGAGGTTTCCTTTCCCCAACCGTCCTGTGGTTTGGGGTCTTCGTTTTGAATCAGCAGCGCTCCGCGTCCTCTTCTCCTCCTGCTGTTCTCCTGGTCTTCCATCTTCCATCCCTCCTCCCATCCCTGCCTCAGCCGTGCGCATGACCATTTCGACACGCTTCTCATACGCTTCGTGGGCCTCCAGGGAGCTTCGAAGGCCCCGATGGCAGCGCCCGCATGGCAGCTCCGGTCCTTTTTTTGGCACATCCCTCGCACGCTTCGTGGCCCTGTAGGGGAGCTTCACCGAAGGCCACAAGTGGCAGCGCCGGGATGTTGGCCCCCGCCCGTGTTTGCTCACCCCTCACAGGTTTCGTGGCCCCATGGCCCCATGGGGAGCTCCACCGAAGGCCACAATTGGCAGCGCGAGCATGGCGGCCCAGTCCCATGTTGGCACACCCCTCACATGCTGCGTGGCCCCTTGCCATTTGTGGCACATCCCTCCCACGTTTCGTGGCCCTGTGGGGCGCTCCACCGAAGGCCCCACCAGTGGCAGCGCCCGCATGGCGGCCCCGCCTCATTTTGGCACACCCCTCACACGCATCGTGGTTCCATAGGGAGCTCTACACCGAAGGTCGCAGGGGCCTGCGCCCGCACGGCGGCCTCGCCCCATTTTGGCACAGCCCTTCACATGTTGTTTCGTGGCCCCATAGGCAGCTCTCCCTCTTTCGTCCTGCCTGCCTTGCGACATTCAGGCCTGCGCCAGGACAAATGTGTGTTTCTGCTGTTGTGGGCCTGCGGGGTGGGAGGGGCGGGGGGGACGGGGGGGGCGCTCGCCGCCACAACTGCATTTGCCTCGTAATCAGCCGTGGCCAGAACGCGCTGCAGGGGAGAGACGGGGATGGGCTTGCTGCGGGAGGAGGCGAAGGAGGATGCGAGGGAGGACAACCACGCCGAGGACGACCAGGACGAGGACGACGAGGAGAGCAGGAGGACACAAACGACGGCGAGGGCGCGGAGGGGAGGTCTCCAAACCTGGTCAACGGCGCCGTCGCCACGACGCGCAGGGGCAGGGCTGCTGCCCCGTAGGAGCCGGAGCCCGCCCCTGGCGTAGCACGTGTTCCTGCCGGCCTGCCGGTGACAGCTTAGCGCGCGTGGGGCCGCCGAGGAGCAGAATATCTGCTTGGGCCAGCCACGAAACAGAGCCCGCAGGTCGCGTTCCATGGTATCGTCCCTGTGGTGCCGCACTGATGGCGAGATTCCCCCCGTGGGCCTCGCTGACAGTGGCGGACCTTTTCACTGAGCGATCTCGCATGATTCAATACCGGGTGCATGGATCGGTCCAGGTTGCGAGCAAGGGCCGACGATTCTCCAAACAGTGCCTGCACATAGGGTGTCTTCTTACTCGTCCTGGAATGCATGGGCAATGCTCGGCGGTAAATGCGGAAGTTCTCGACAGTTGCAATCATAGGGCTCCACCCGAAAATGTTCCACCCCGTATGGACCCAGCATCTACGGTCCACCTCGTCGGGTTCGATTCCATTTTTGGTGGGCGGCGTAGCTCCTCTCTATCCTTCTCCTCGTTGTGTTGTGAGGGACGTAGCCGAGCTGGCGTGGTGATGGCCGAAGCTTTCAACAAATCGCCAACAGCTCAGAGAGGATTTCTTGTTACTGTTCCTCGTCTGTTCCATTGTGTGCGGGTGGACACGGCAGCTTGCTCTCTGTTCGTCTCCTCCGCCGTCTTCTCCGCCTTCTTCGGCCTCCCCTCGAGTCCTGGGGTCTTGCGCGCTTACCCTGCGACCAACGGCGCTCAGGCACGGGATCTGGGCTCCGTGTTCCGGCCGCGCGCACAGGACGGCCTTGCTACGTAGCCGTCGCGGCGCCCGTTCTCGCTTTTCTGTTTGGGCCACGGTCTCGCGTGCTGGCTCGCCTATTGCAGATTGGCCTTCCTGTGATTACGGGTTTGCCTCGTGCACGTAGTGGGGCACCATTCGTCTTACAGCACGGGGGGCGACGCGTATACTGCACCTCGTATACTGCACCGCGTATTTGCACTCCATTAGTTCCACCGCATGCAACTCATGACATCTATTGCGGCGCGTATCCTACACTGCAAGGACTGCGCCGTAAATATTGCACCTCTTCATAGGCACCGCGCGAAGTGCACCACATTCATTGCATTACAACGGCTGCACTTCACACCGCATTTGCGAACTCCCATATATTGTACCGCCGAAGTTGCACCGCAGACGTGACACCGTATCGAGTGCACTATGTATGTAGCGCTGCAAGGATGCCGCCGCATGTGTATATATATATATATGTATATATATATGTATATATATATGTGTATAAATATATAAATACTACAGGCTCGGAAAGGTTTCCCCCTAACGCTGCCACACGCGTCCATGCCGATTCACAGCTCGTTAGTGATGTCCACATCATTTCCGCCCGTCATTCTTCACGCTTCGCGTGTCCCCACCAGCCCATCTCAAAACAGCAACTCTTGCGAAGCATGCCGACAGTCGTGTTTTTCAGGCGTGTTTCCGCCTGCCCCCGCATATCTCCGGGCCAGTAGCACTAGCAGTAGCAGTACCAGTAGCAGTAGCAGTAGCAGTAGCAGTCGTTCGGACTCTTCGTAGTGTGAGTCGTTCGGGCCCCTCGTCCTGGTGTGAGTCGTTCGGGCTCCTCGTGGGGCCTCTTGGGGGCCTCTTGGAGCCTCTTGGGGCCTCTTGGGGGCCTCTTGGGCGCCTCTGGGGAGCCTCTTGGGGGCCTCTTGGGGCCTCTTGAGGCCTCTTGGGGGCCTCTTGGGGGCCTCTTGGGGGCCTCTTGGGGCCGCTTGGGGGCCTCTTGGGGGCCTCTTGGAGGCCTCTTGGGAGCCTCCTGGGGGCCTCTTGGGGCCATCTTGGGGCCTCTTGCGACCTCCTCAGAAGCGCAAATGAGAGCTGCCCCCTGAGAAGGACAAAATGAGCCCAAAACCTTCGTAAAATCAAGGATTTTGCTATGAAGGAAGATGAGCGCGGCCCCCTCAGGACGCCAAAATGGGGCCAAAACCGTAGTAAAATCAACGATTTTGGCTTCAAAGAATAGCAGAGGGGCCAAACTGTATCCCCCCGACGGGGCCAGAATCCTCGTGAGGGTCGTCGTTTTTTGGCCCTCCCAGGAGTCAAAAAAGACCCCCCTGACTACGCCCCGGACTCCCTGTCCAGGTCCAGGGGGAGGGGGTAGGGGGAGGGGTAAACCCCTCCCCGAAGGGGAAGATAGGGGGTTGAGAACAGAGAGAGCTCGCTAAACCACTCACGCCCAAAGGGCTGGTGGGATTTCGTAGCGCTGTGGTGCCACAGATGAATCACACTAGGTTTTCATTGCACACAGTGCACTTTCGTTGCACATTTCTCACTAACAGGGGGCCCCAGCTTGAAACTACCCGCCCCTCCCTTTCTTTTCCGAAGCCCAAGGTAAGCCCAGGCTCCCCTTTCAAAGGTGTGGGGGGGGGGCCTTCCGAAGCTACCATCCCCCTCCTTTACTTTGAATGTTGTAGCTGGGAGGTCCCTGGCTAAAGGGGGGGGGGGAGCTTGGAAGCTACCCCCTCCCTTCCTTTTCGGGGCCCAGGGGAAGTCCGTGCTCCCTTTTCCAAAGGGGGGGGGGCTTCCGAAACTGCCCCCCCTCCTTGTGTTGGCTTAAGGGGGGCCCTGGCTGAAGGGGGGCTTCGAAGCTACTTTTCCTATTTTGTTTTCGGCGCCTCGTTGGTTTTCGGCGTAATTGTGGTTTTCGGCATCTCTTTTGGTTTTCGGCGCCTATTGCTTTTTCGGCTCCCTTTGAGTTGTCGCGGCCTTTCGGTTTTCGGCGCTCCTTTGGTTTTTGGCGCTCCTCTGGTTTTCCGCGCTCCTCCGGTTTTCGGCGCCCTTGTTGGTTCTTGGGTTTCGGCGCATCGTTGGTTTTCGGCGCCTTCTTGGTTTTCGGGGCCCCTTCCGTTTTCGGTGCCTTCGTGCTTTTCGGCGCCCTTTTTGGTTTTCGCCGCCCCTTACGTTTTCGGCGTTCTTCTGGTTGTCGGCGCTCTTTGTTGTTCGCCGCCCCTTTTGCTTTCGGCGCCCTTCGGCTTTCGGCGCGCCTTTGCTTTCTGGCGCCCTATTGTTTTCGACGCCCTTTCGGTTATCGGCGCTCCTTTGGTTTTCGGCGACCATGTGGTTTTCGGCGCTCCTTTGGTTTTCGGTGACCTTGTGATTTTCGGCGCCTTTTTGGTGTTCGGCGCCTCTTTGGTTTTCGGCGCCCCTTTGGTTTTCCGAAGCGGCTTTGGTTTTCGGCACATCGTTGGTTTTCGGCGCTCGTTTTGTTTTCGGCGCCCTGTTTGTTTTCGGCGCCCTGTCCGTCTTCGGAGCGTATGTTGTTTTCGGCGCTCCTTTCGTTTTCGGCGTTCTTTAGGTCATCGGCGCCCCTTTATTTTCGTCGCCCTTTTGGTTTTCTTCGCGTCGCTAATTTTCGGCGCCCCTTTCGTTTTCGGCGTTCGTTTCGCTATCGGAGCCCGTAAGGTTTTCGGCGCCTCTTTGGTGGTTCTCGGCGCTCCTTGGGTTTTCGAAGTCATTTTGTTTTTTGGCGCTTCTTTTGGTTTTCGGCGCCTCTTGGGTGTTCGGCGCCCCTTGGGTTTTCGGCGCCCTCTTTGTTTTCGGCGCCCTTTGATTTTCGCTGTCCTTTTCGTTATCGACGCCCTTTTTGTTCCTGGCGCATGTTTGGTTTTCGGCGCGCCTTTTTGTGCTCTGCGTTTTTTCGGTGTTCGTCTTCCTTTTGGTTGTCTGCACCCCTTCGGGTTTCGGCGCACCATTTGGTTTTCGGGCGGCATTTCGGTTTTCGGGGCTCCTTTGTTTCTCGGCGTCCTTGTGGTTTTCGGCGCCCCTTTGGTTTTCGGCGCTCCTTGGATTTTCGAAGCTGTTTTGGTTTTCGGTGCCCTTTTGGTCGCCCCTCCGGTTTTCTCTGCACCGTTTTTGTTTTCGGTGTCTTCTTGGTGTTTGGCGTCCTTGTGTTTGTCGGCGCCCTATTGGTTTTCGGCGACCCTTTGGTGTTCGGCGCCCTTGTGGTTTTCGGCGCTCTTTGGTTTACGGCGCCCTTCGAGTTTTCGGCGCTGTGCTGGTTTTCGGAGCTCGTTTTGTTTTCGGCCCCCCTTGGGTTTTCGACGCCCCGCTGGTATTCGGAGCCTTTTTCTGGTTTTCGACGCCTCTTTGGTTTTGGTCGTTTTTTTTGGTTTTCGGCGCCTTTGGTTTTCGGCGCCCCTTCGCTAATTCGGCGATCGTTTGGTGTTCAGCGTCCTTTCGCTTTTCGGCGCTCCTTCGGTTTTTGGCGCTCCTTGGTTTGTCGGCGCCCTTTTGGACTTGCCGCTCCTTCGGTTTGCGGCGCACTTTTGGTTTTCGGCGTTCCTTTGGTTTTCGGCGCGCTCTGGTTTTCGCACTTTTTCGTTTTCCCTGGCCCGTTGATTTTTGGCGCTCTGTTGGTTTTCAGCGCCCTTTTGGTTTTCTGGGCTTTCATGCCCCCGCCCTCTCTAGCCAAAAGCAGGGGAGGGGGGGGGCGGCTTCCGCAGGAGAGGTTTAGATGGGTGGGGATAGCTAAGAGCTCCCCCTTTGAGGGAGTTGGGGGTAGCTGCTTCTTGAGCGCAACAATGGTGGGGTAGCTTCCGAGGGGTGGAAAAAAAGACAGGGGTGGGGTCAGACAGGGGAGGTCCAAGGGGGGGTAGCTAAGCCCCCCCCCTTTGGAAAGGAAGGGGGGGTAGGTTCCGGAGCGCGAAGCCCTCTGAGAAGGCCTTCTGAGCCTTCTGAGAAGGCTTGCCCCTTCTCACTTCCCTCCCGGGCTCGCCGGCAACCCTTGTACGTGCAAGGGAGCTGGATACGCAGAGGGAGCTGGACCCAGGTCGGACGTGAATATCGGCGCAGGGGTATCGGCCTCTCCCGCAAGGGTGCACCCGGCTGCTGCATTCTTCGGATTCTGATCACCCGCTGGTCTTTCAGGAGTGAGATCTGCAGCCTGCAGGGGTAGGGTGCTCACGCGCGTGTCCAGATCTCCCGGCGGCCCCGAGAATGAAACACGCTCGGGGGGTTCTGTGATTTCGGCTCCTGGAGATTACAGACTCAGCTCGTGTCGGGAGTTTGTAAAGGGGGGTGATCCCAAGGTGGGATTAGGAAACATGCCCAGCTGGAGACTCACATCCCCTTTTTTCTCAGGCCGTCTTGAACGATTTTCCTTGATATTGAATCAGCCGGTGGCGAGAACTTTGCTCTCAAGGCTCTAGGGCTGACGTGACAGAGTCTCGGCGTCGGAGGCCAGGGCTGTGCTTGCGTGCCTAGGGGCCACCACGAGCGCCGCCTCATCCTTCTATCGACCTCTCGGTGCGATCGAAATGGGCACGAACAAAAATGGGTAAGATGCCCAACCACAACTGTTGCACAACACCGACAGCGGCTGGTGTTGTGCAGGTGGCCTTCTGTCTCAATGGACGACGCCCACGGCAACACCGACAGCAGTTCCTGTTCATTTTGAACAGAAGTCGCACGTCTGCACGTCTCGGGGGTCATCTTGGGGCGGAGGGCTCGAAATGTCGGTTCATGCCCTTCTTGGGTCGTCTTGGGGAAACGCCTAAGGGACACTGCTGATTTGGGACTCTCGGGGCCCTCTTCCAAGGCCTCTTCGGGCTCTCTCGGGGGGCTTTTCGAGCCCTCTTCGGGCGTACTAGTGGGCCTCTTGGGCCGTCTGGAGACCATCTTAGGCGTCTTGGAGCGATCTTGTGCGACTCGGGGGTATTACTACTACTACTACTACTACTACTACTACTACTACTACTACTACTATTACTACTACCGCTACTACTACTACTACTACTACTACTACTACTACTACTACTACTACTACGACTACTACTACTCTTGCCAGTTCTACTACTACTACTACTACTACTACTACTACTACTACTATTATTTCTACTACTACTACTACTACTACTACTACTACTACGACTACTACTACTACTACTACTACTACTACTACTACTACTACGACTACCACGACTACTACGACGATTACGACTACGACCACGACTACTACAACAACAACTACTACTACTACCACGACTACTACTACTACTACTACTACTACTACGACTACGACGACTACTACTACTACTACCACTACTACCACTACTACTACTACTACTACTACTACTACTACTACTACAACTACTACTACTACTACTACTACTACTACTACTATCACTACTACTTCTACTACGACTACTACTACTACTACTACTACGACTACTACGACTACTACGGCTACTGCGATGACGACGACTACGACCACGACTACTACAACAACAACTACTACTACCACGACGACGACGACTACTACTACTACTACTACTACTACCACTTCTACTACTACTACTACTACAACTACTACCGCTACTACTTTGACTGCGACTACTACTATCACGTTTCTCATTACTGCTACTACTACTACTACTACTACTACTACTACTACTACTAGGACTAATACTACAACTACTGTTTCTTCTTCTTTTTACTACTACTACTACTACTACTGCTACGATTACGACTACGGCGGCGACTTCTACGACTATTAGTGCTACTACTACTCCTACTGCTACTACCACTACTGCTACTCCTACTACTACTACTACTACTGCCACTACTGCCACTGCTACTGCTGTTGCTTATACGTTTACTACGGCTACCGTGGCTACGAGCATTACGATGTTTTATGATTGTTGCTGTTATCCCTCATGCCTTACCACGACCCTCCAGTTCCTCCTCCTCCGCGACTACGATGGCCCCTTTACAAGAGGTGTCACTGTCACGTACACGTTTACCTTCTACC